>OZ024740.1:10572953-10735453 GCA_964016885.1 Eledone cirrhosa
AGAAAAATATATTGTTTTACATAGAGAGGTTGAAAAACCGTTGGAAGATAATGTATAAATTAAAAGAATTTGAAAATTAACGAAGAGAAAAATAATGTAAAGTTAAGGTTTGTATATTGAAGAGTTTAATAATATGTGCGATGAAAAGAAATTGTTAATATGTATTAAGAATAATATTTAAGGGTTTAATAATATGTGCGATGGAAAGAAAATGTTAATATGTATTAAGAATAATTTTAAGGGTTTAATAATATGTGCGATGGAACATTATCTCTAAACACAACAATAAAATACTAAATACTAAATCTCTTCCTTCCAACACTGAATATCATAATAATAGTAATAGTACTCCCGACGTCATTGTAAACCCTAGGCTAATTTCTGCAAACCCAAATACAACGTCAAACACAACTTCGCTAAATGTTCTTAATCCCATTCTAAATCAAGAAACTATTATTCCTATCGCAAATAACTTCTCCAATCCAATTCCTTCTATAGATAACACTAGGTCACTCGTTAATAATCTCTCTAATTGCAATTGCAATTGCCCTGTTAAAAATAAATGTCCTCTCAACAACCATTGTCTTGATAAAAACTTAATTTACGAATGTAAAGTTATAACTGACACCAATTCCTTCACCTATTTTGGCTCCACTTCCACCTCCTTTAAAGCTCGTCTTTATAATCATCATTCGTCTTTTAAATATAAACTTAAAAGAACCAACACGGCTCTCTCAGAACTCATATGGTCCTTGAAAGACAAAAATATTAAATATAACATCTCTTGGAAGAAGGTTTCCTCTGCTTCTACATACTTGAACAGTTCTCTATCCAAGACTTGCAATCTCTGTCTGAATGAAAAATTTACCATTATATCTAATTTAGATTCTATAATAAATAGACGCACTGACTTGTTTTCTATCTGCTTGCATAAATTCCACAGAACTTTCCATAAAGTATACAGCTAATATCCTAAACTTTATCAATTCAGAATCCTTTTCTCAAAGGCACATATATATATATATACTTCTTTAAAAATATACCCATCTTTCTACCGTATTTCAAAGTTATTTATCATATTCTATATCATTCCTATTCATCACTTCTCTTTCTTCCTTTTCCTTTTCTTTTCTTTTGCTTTTTCTTTTAATTTCTAACCCCTAATCTGTACCTTTTCTCACTGTGCCTAACATAGAAACAATTATTACACATACACTATATTCTTACTTTATATCACCTTGAAAAAATCCTTCGTAAACATAAACATTTTTTTTGACGTTAGATTATTCATCCTCTATTCATTATTTTTTTCTCACTTTCATCTAACTTATTCATACTCATCTCACAATATATCCTTACTTACATTACTTCTGTGTTTTTTTTAATAATACATATCAACATTTTCTTTCCATCGCACATATTATTAAACCCTTAAAATTATTCTTAATACATATTAACATTTTCTTTCCATCGCACATATTATTAAACCCTTAAATATTATTCTTAATACTTATTAACAATTTCTTTTCATCGCACATATTATTAAACCCTTCAATATACAAACCTTAACTTTACATTATTTTTCTCTCCGTTAATTTTCAAATTCTTTTAATTTATACATTATCTTCCAACGGTTTTTCAACCTCTCTATATAAAACAATATATTTTTCTCAGTTATAAAAGCTATCTCTCTCTCTCTATCAGCCATCTCTCCTCCTATCTCATCCTTCCTCATTATACTCCTCCCCCTCCACTTTTTACTCTCATCTCCTCCTCTTTTTCATCCTTTCCACCACCACCCCCCCTCAAAAAAAATTTTCCCCAATATCACACATCAATCTAAAACTACTTTTCATATGTTGATTTAAAACTGCACTATCTACAAGTGTTTTTAACCTTCATATCATGTCCTCCTATTTTATCTGATGAAAACACAAATGGTATTGCATGATGATATTTGTTTTTGAAATGCGCATAATAAAATACATGGAACTCATTTAACCATCTTTTGATCTTATATATTATATATATAGATATATATATATATATATATATATATATATATATATAACTAAGGAATTGTGGCAAGGAACCAGATGGACCATAACGCACCAGAGTACTCAATACTTAGGGTAGTAGAGTGGGAAATAGGAAAAAGTATGACCCCGACGGCAGAGCTTAAACCGTTTCGACGGCTATTTCAGTCCAGAAATAGCCGTCGAAACTGCTTGAGCTCTGCCGTCGGGGTCATACTTTTTCCTATATATATATATATATATATATATATATATACACACACATATATATATATATATATATATATATATATATATATATATATATATATATATATATATATATATATATATATATAAATATATATATATATATATATATATATATATATATATATATATATATATATATATATATATATATGTGTGTGTGTGTGTGTGTGTGTGTGTGTATAATTACTACGTAAGTATACCCTTGTATAGACTGACACACTACAGAAAACATATTTTTTTATTTCTTGTCCAATTCTTTAAAGTTTTATCTTAGTTTCTTGTCCTATTCTTTTAAAGTTTCATCTTAGTTCCTTGTCCTATTCTTTTAAAGTTTTATTTTACTTTCTTGTCCTGTATTTTTAAAGGTTTATATTCCAACAATATTACTTTTTTTTGCTGTACGCATTTTTCTATCTGGTTTTAATATTTGCATTGTTTTTTTTTTCTCTCCTATTTACAATATATTGGAATAATAATACAATATAATAATAATAATAATTTAATAATAATAATGTAACAACATAGTGATGTAATGGATTGATGTTTAACGGGCCGTATCCAGCAAGAATCCTCTCACCTCTTTGTTCAAACCAGCTGTAACCAGCCACTCATACTTATGTTAAAGTATTGTTCTCAAAATAAATAATATCAAAATCTCATAGATTCGATATTATATGAAATAATTATGTGAGATAAAGCCTTTACCATAAAAATACAATAGTATATATAGAGTAATGTAAATGCTAAAGGGTTAAGTAGACTAGTTGTTAGCTGTCAGGACACTATCTTGTGACGCTAAACTCCGCCAGTTGCAGACTGCACATCAACATGTGATATCTCTCTCTACAAAGTTCGATCACCAGCAGCAGAGTTCCAGCCTCTGCTTCTCTTACCAGCCAACCTTCCTTCCAAGCATAACCTACTTACACTGCATCATGTCAAACATTCACCTCTATGCCCAATAAAATTCTACAAACACTTCTTTGAATTAATTATTGCTGATGTAGATCTTGGTTTCTGGATTTTACCCAATATATTTGTAAGTCATAGTGAAATATATTAAAACAGTCCAGCTCCCATGACTTTCAGAAATATTTTTTCACGCTCAGAGTTTCTGAAGCATGGAACAAACTACCTGCATCAGTTGTTAGCTGTCGGGACACTGCATCTTTCAAAACTTCCATGCCTCCCGAAATTCGCCAACACTACACTTGATATTCCCCTTCCATACACACAGACCCACGAATGTGTATATCATGACTCATACACTGTTTACTTTCCTGACATTTCTACATTATTTTATGTACTATAGAATAATTGTTTCTACTTTTTGGCACAAGGCAAGCAATTATCCCAGTGTATTACTGGTACTTTATTTTATCGACCCCTGTAAGGATGAAAGGCAAAGTTAACCTCATAAAATGATGTACAAATGTCAGGACTGTAGGTATCAGTAGAAGGTCAGATGCTCTGCTTTGCAGCATAGAGTTTCGGTCTGAGTTGAAATCCCGCCAAGGTTAACTTTGCCTTTCAACCTTATGGTGTCGATAAAATAAAGTACCAGTAACACACTGGGATAATTGCTTGTCTTGTGCCAAAAAGTAGAAACAATTATTTTATGTACTATACATGCACCTTTGATGAGTTGTAGTGCACCTGAGCACTGTACACAATAATTTGCATTATATTATATTATATAGCCACTGAGACACTGAATTACCTGCAAATCCTAAATAAAAAAAGATGTCAGTATTGATTGATGTAGAAGTGTATATGTTGTATATATGTGACAGTCAGAATATTGAAGTGGAATTCATACAATATGCTGCTAATGCAGTAGTGTGCAGTGTGTGGCCCACATAGGGCAGCTGCATTTTTTCTTCAGCGGTTGTATGCAAACGTGTTTGCTGTATTGTTACATTTAACCCTTTCATGTCCACATTTCTCATAAAATACATTCTATTTTAATTAATTAATGAACTATTTTGATGGATTTACTAACATTATTAATTATTTTATTACTAAGATAATAATTTAATGCAAAGTTTTTATATAAAATTATGTTGGGAGATTTGGGAAACCATCAAAATGGGTGGTTTTATTTCATAGAACCAGAGCTGGTTTAGTTACCAGATTGGTAACTAAAGGGTTAAGGCGTAGAGTTACATTTGCTGTAGTATTATGTTTCAGGAAGGGGTCAGCCAATTTGCTACTATATAGGGCAATGAAAACTGCAATAATTGTTGTGTTTAACTGATAAATATATTGAAACAGGAGTTTTAACATCATCATCATCATCAGGCAGTCTCAGCTGAAATGGACTCAACAGTTGATCTCCACATCGTTCATTGTCGTACATTGCTGCTGCCAAGTCCTGGATTTCAATACCAGAATCTCTGGAGATGACATAGGATAGCTTGCGCCCCTTGTTATTAGTGACTGCTTGTGGTTTTCAAAGCACTAATGGGGACACAGCCTCGTAGGTGGTACGATGGCAGTGACCAGCAAATCTTTCTCTCCTTTTATGTACAACGACAGATATGCGTGGGACGCCAGCATATATCTCTTTCAAAGACAGATTTTAACATAAACATTGACCTTCAATGTTCAGGAACTGATGGCTATCAATACCTAAGTGATGTAGTAAAAATAGACTATCTTTAACATTATAATACAGACACCTAAATAAAAAGTCCTCTTTCATTGATTTTGAAATTATGCATTTTATGGATATCTGTTCACCGAGGCCGCAGGGTGGCCAGCACGTGGCCTCCATTTACTTATAATAGTGAGAGATGGGAGAGTGTGAGAGACAGAGGGCAGTGACTATACCAATATTGGCGAATTATTTTGTAGATTCAAAGGTTAAGTGATTTCGTTAAGTTTACTTACATATTTTTGTTCTGGTTTTCCTTTTTCTTTTTTATTTGTTTCTTATGATAATAATAATAATGCATTCTACTTTAGGCACAAGGCCAGCAATTTGGGGAGAGGGGGAAAGTCGATTAAACGGTCCCCAGTGCATTACTGGTGCTTTATTTATCGACCTCGTAAGGATGAAAGGGAAAGCTAACCTCAGCTGGATTTGAACTCAGAATGTAAAGGAATGTAACTACATGCTGCGAAGTATAGTGGCCAACGCTCTACCGATTCTGCCAATCCCCCACCCTATTAATAATAATTTTAAAAAATAATAATAATAATTGTTTCTACTTTTGGCCAGCAATTACCCAGTACATTACTGGTACTTTATTTTATCGACCCCGTAAGGAGGAAAGCAAAGTTAACCTCGGTGGGATTTGAACTCAGAATGGCAAGGGCCGTAACTTCTATGCGTCAAAGCATGACGTCCGACTCTCTACCGATACTGCCAATCCACCGCCCTAGCATGGTGTCAGACCCTCTACCGATACTGCCAATCCACCGCCCTAGCATGGTGTCAGACCCTCTACCGATACTGCCAATCCACCACCCTAACATGGCGTCCGACCCTCTACCGATACTGCCAATCCACCACCCTAGCATGGCGTCCGACCCTCTACCGATACTGCCAATCCACCACACTAGCATGGTGTCAGACCCTCTACCGATACTGCCAATCCACCACCCTAGCATGGTGTCAGACCCTCTACCGATACTGCCAATCCACCACCCTAGCATGGCGTCCGACACTCTACCGACACTACCAATCCACCACCCTAGCATGGTGTCCGACCCTCTACCGATACTGCCAATCCACCACCCTAGCATGGCGTCCGACACTCTACCGATACTGCCAATCCACCACCCTAGCATGGTGTCCGACCCTCTACCGATACTGCCAATCCACCACCCTAGCATGGTGTCCGACCCTCTACCGATACTGCCAATCCACCACCCTAGCATGGCGTCCGACCCTCTACCGATACTGCCAATCCACCACCCTAGCATGGTGTCCGACCCTCTACCGATACTGCCAATCCACCACCCTAGCATGGTGTCCGACCCTCTACCGATACTACCAATCCACCACCCTAGCATGGCGTCCGACACTCTACCGACACTACCAATCCACCACCCTACCATGGAGTCCGACCCTCTACCGATACTGCCAATCCACCGCCCTTATAATAATAATAATAATAATTGTTTCTACTTTAGGCACAAGGCCAGCAATTACTCAGTGCATTACTGGTACTTTATTTTATCGACCCCGTAACGATGAAAGGTAAAGTCAACCTCGGCGGGATTTGAACTCAAATCGTAAAGGGACGTAACTATGCTGGAAAGCATAATAATAATAATAATGAAAATTATTGTGTACAGTTCTCAGGACGCTATCTTTTTGATCTTCATTTGCTATACTCTCAGAAGCATGACATTGTCAATGAATGTGACAGCACCATTTCACTGAACCAAAGCAAATCACTTAAGGTCTTCTTCAGTTTTGAGATATCTTCGTTGAGTAACAATTATGTAACTTATTCAATTATCAATCATGTCAGACACAATACAGGTTACAGTGGGATTATCACTGCTATAACTTTATCATAAACACTAGAGGCCATTAGCCACTGATTTAGTTAGCTTGCAGTCGCTAAATGAGGTAAAATCACTTAAATTTTAACTCTACAAAATACTACAGCAATACAGTATTGTCACCATCTCCATCTCTCTCGCTCTCCCCATCTCTCACTCACTGCCTCCGTCTCTCTCACTCTCCCCATCTCTCTCTTTCACTCACTGCCTCCGTCTCTCTCACTCTCCCCATCTCTCTCTTTCACTCTATGCCCCTGTCTCTTTCACTCACTGCCTCTGTCTCTCTCACTCTCCCCATCTCTCTCTTTCACTCACTGCCTCTGTCTCTCTCACTCTCTCCATCTCTCTCTTTCACTCTATGCCCCTGTCTCTTTCACTCACTGCCTCTGTCTCTTTCACTCTCCCCATCTCTCTCTTTCACTCACTGCCTCTGTCTCTTTCACTCTCCCCATCTCTCTCTTTCACTCACTGCCTCTGTCTCTCTCACTCTCCCCATCTCACTCTTTCACTCACTGCCTCTGTCTCTCTCACTCTCCCCATCTCTCTCTTTCACTCACTGCCCCTGTCTTTCTCACTCTCCCCATCTCTCTCTTTCACTCACTGCCTCTGTCTCTCTCACTCTCTCCATCTCTCTCTTTCACTCTATGCCCCTGTCTCTTTCACTCACTGCCTCTGTCTCTTTCACTCTCCCCATCTCTCTCTTTCACTCACTGCCTCTGTCTCTTTCACTCTCCCCATCTCTCTCTTTCACTCACTGCCTCTGTCTCTCTCACTCTCCCCATCTCACTCTTTCACTCACTGCCTCCGTCTCTCTCACTCTCCCCATCTCTCTCTTTCACTCACTGCCCCTGTCTCTCTCACTCTCCCCATCTCTCTCTTTCACTCACTGCCCCTGTGTCTCTCTCTCTCACTCTCCCCATCTCTCTCTTTCACTCACTGCCCCTGTCTTTCTCACTCTCCTCATCTCTCTCTTTCACTCACTGCCTCTGTCTCTCTCACTCTCCCCATCTCTCTCTTTCACTCTATGCCCCTGTCTCTTTCACTCACTGCCTCTGTCTCTCTCACTCTCCCCATCTCTCTCTTTCACTCACTGCCTCTGTCTCTCTCACTCTCCCCATCTCTCTCTTTCACTCTATGCCCCTGTCTCTTTCACTCACTGCCCCTGTCTCTCTCACTCTCCCCATCTCTCTCTTTCACTCACTGCCTCTGTCTCTCTCACTCACCCCATCTCTCTCTTTCACTCACTGCCTCTGCATCTCTCACTCTCCACATCTCTCTCTTTCACTCTATGCCCCTGTCTCTTTCACTCACCCCAGCTCTCTCTTTCACTCACTGCCTCTGTCTCTCTCACTCTCCCCATCTCTCTCTTTCACTCTATGCCCCTGTCTCTTTCACTCACTGCCCCTGTCTCTCTCACTCTCCACATCTCTCTCTTTCACTCACTGCCTCTGTCTCTCTCACTCTCCCCATCTCTCTCTTTCACTCACTGCCTCTGTCTCTCTCACTCTCCCCATCTCTCTCTTTCACTCACTGCCTCTGTCTCTCTCACTCTCCCCATCTCACTCTTTCACTCACTGCCTCTGTCTCTCTCACTCTCCCCATCTCTCTCTTTCACTCACTGCCCCTGTCTATCTCACTCTCCCCATCTCTCTCTTTCACTCACTGCCTCTGTCTCTCTCACTCTCCCCATCTCACTCTTTCACTCACTGCCTCTGTCTCTCTCACTCTCCCCATCTCTCTCTTTCACTCACTGCCCCTGTCTATCTCACTCTCCCCATCTCTCTCTTTCACTCACTGCCTCTGTCTCTCTCACTCTCCTCATCTCACTCTTTCACTCACTGCCTCTGTCTCTCTCACTCTCCCCATCTCTCTCTTTCACTCACTGCCCCTGTCTATCTCACTCTCCCCATCTCTCTCTTTCACTCTCCCCATCTCTCTCTTTCACTCACTGCCTCTGTCTCTCTCACTCTCCCCATCTCTCTCTTTCACTCACTGCCTCTGTCTCTCTCACTCTCCCCATCTCTCTCTTTCACTCACTGCCTCTGTCTCTCTCACTCTCCCCATCTCACTCTTTCACTCACTGCCTCTGTCTCTCTCACTCTCCCCATCTCTCTCTTTCACTCACTGCCCCTGTCTATCTCACTCTCCCCATCTCTCTCTTTCACTCACTGCCTCTGTCTCTCTCACTCTCCCCATCTCACTCTTTCACTCACTGCCTCTGTCTCTCTCACTCTCCCCATCTCTCTCTTTCACTCACTGCCCCTGTCTATCTCACTCTCCCCATCTCTCTCTTTCACTCACTGCCTCTGTCTCTCTCACTCTCCCCATCTCTCTCTTTCACTCACTGCCCCTGTCTCACTCTCTCACTCTCCTCATCTCTCTCTTTCACTCACTGCCTCTGTCTCTCTCACTCTCCCCATCTCTCTCTTTCACTCACTGCCTCTGTCTCTCTCACTCTCCCCATCTCACTCTTTCACTCACTGCCTCTGTCTCTCTCACTCTCCCCATCTCACTCTTTCACTCACTGCCTCTGTCTTTCTCACTCTCCCCATCTCACTCTTTCACTCACTGCCTCTGTCTCTCTCACTCTCCCCATCTCTCTCTTTCACTCACTGCCTCTGTCTCTCTCACTCTCCCCATCTCACTCTTTCACTCACTGCCTCTGTCTCTCTCACTCTCCCCATCTCTCTCTTTCACTCACTGCCCCTGTCTCTCCCACTCTCCCCATCTCTCTCTTTCACTCACTGCCCCTGTCTCTCTCTCTCACTCTCCCCATCTCTCTCTTTCACTCACTGCCCCTGTCTCTCTCACTCTCCCCATCTCTCTCTTTCACTCACTGCCCCTGTCTCTCTCACTCTCCCCATCTCTCTCTTTCACTCACTGCCTCTGTCTCTCTCACTCTCCCCATCTCTCTCTTTCACTCACTGCTCCTGTCTCTCTCACTCTCCCCATCTCTCTCTTTCACTCACTGCCCCCTGTCTCTCCACTCTCCCCATCTCTCTCTTTCACTCACTGCCCCTGTCTCTCTCACTCTCCCCATCTCTCTCTTTCACTCACTGCTCCTGTCTCTCTCACTCTCCCCATCTCTCTCTTTCACTCACTGCCTCTGTCTCTCTCACTCTCCCCATCTCTCTCTTTCACTCACTGCCTCTGTCTCTCTCACTCTCCCCATCTCTCTCTTTCACTCACTGCCTCTGTCTCTCTCACTTTCCCCATCTCTCTCTTTCACTCACTGCCCCTGTCTCTCTCACTCTCCCCATCTCTCTCTTTCACTCACTGCCCCTGTCTCTCTCACTCTCCCCATCTCTCTCTTTCACTCACTGCCCCTGTCTCTCCCATTCTCCCCATCTCTCTCTTTCACTCACTGCCCCTGTCTCTCTCTCTCACTCTCCCCATCTCTCTCTTTCACTCACTGCCCCTGTCTCTCTCACTCTCCCCATCTCTCTCTTTCACTCACTGCCCCCGTCTCTCTCACTCTCCCCATCTCTCTCTTTCACTCACTGCCTCTGTCTCTCTCACTCTCCCCATCTCTCTCTTTCACTCACTGCCCCTGTCTCTCTCACTCTCCCCATCTCTCTCTTTCACTCATTGCCTCTGTCTCTCTCACTCTCCCCATCTCTCTCTTTCACTCACTGCCCCTGTCTCTCCCACTCTCCCCATCTCTCTCTTTCACTCACTGCCCCTGTCTCTCTCTCTCACTCTCCCCATCTCTCTCTTTCACTCACTGCCCCTGTCTCTCTCACTCTCCCCATCTCTCTCTTTCACTCACTGCCCCTGTCTCTCTCACTCTCCCCATCTCTCTCTTTCACTCACTGCCTCTGTCTCTCTCACTCTCCCCATCTCTCTCTTTCACTCACTGCCCCTGTCTCTCTCTCTCACTCTCCCCATCTCTCTCTTTCACTCACTGCCCCTGTCTCTCTCACTCTCCCCATCTCTCTCTTTCACTCACTGCCCCTGTCTCTCTCTCTCACCCTCCCCATCTCTCTCTTTCACTCACTGCCCCTGTCTCTCTCTCTCACTCTCCCCATCTCTCTCTTTCACTCACTGCCTCCGTCTCTCTCACTCTCCCCATCTCTCTCTTTCACTCACTGCCCCTGTCTCTCTCTCTCACTCTCCCCATCTCTCTCTTTCACTCACTGCCTCTGTCTCTCTCACTCTCCCCATCTCTCTCTTTCACTCACTGCCCCTGTCTCTCTCTCTCACTCTCCCCATCTCTCTCTTTCACTCACTGCCCCTGTCTCTCTCACTCACTCTCCCCATCTCTCTCTTTCACTCACTGCCCCTGTCTCTCTCTCTCACTCTCCCCATCTCTCTCTTTCACTCACTGCCCCTGTCTCTCTCACTCTCCCCATCTCTCTCTTTCACTCACTGCCCCTGTCTCTCTCACTCTCCCCATCTCTCTCTTTCACTCACTGCCTCTGTCTCTCTCACTCTCCCCATCTCTCTCTTTCACTCACTGCTCCTGTCTCTCTCACTCTCCCCATCTCTCTCTTTCACTCACTGCCCCCTGTCTCTCCACTCTCCCCATCTCTCTCTTTCACTCACTGCCCCTGTCTCTCTCACTCTCCCCATCTCTCTCTTTCACTCACTGCTCCTGTCTCTCTCACTCTCCCCATCTCTCTCTTTCACTCACTGCCTCTGTCTCTCTCACTCTCCCCATCTCTCTCTTTAACTCACTGCCTCTGTCTCTCTCACTCTCCCCATCTCTCTCTTTCACTCACTGCCTCTGTCTCTCTCACTTTCCCCATCTCTCTCTTTCACTCACTGCCCCTGTCTCTCTCACTCTCCCCATCTCTCTCTTTCACTCACTGCCCCTGTCTCTCTCACTCTCCCCATCTCTCTCTTTCACTCACTGCCCCTGTCTCTCCCATTCTCCCCATCTCTCTCTTTCACTCACTGCCCCTGTCTCTCTCTCTCACTCTCCCCATCTCTCTCTTTCACTCACTGCCCCTGTCTCTCTCACTCTCCCCATCTCTCTCTTTCACTCACTGCCCCCGTCTCTCTCACTCTCCCCATCTCTCTCTTTCACTCACTGCCTCTGTCTCTCTCACTCTCCCCATCTCTCTCTTTCACTCACTGCCCCTGTCTCTCTCACTCTCCCCATCTCTCTCTTTCACTCATTGCCTCTGTCTCTCTCACTCTCCCCATCTCTCTCTTTCACTCACTGCCCCTGTCTCTCCCACTCTCCCCATCTCTCTCTTTCACTCACTGCCCCTGTCTCTCTCTCTCACTCTCCCCATCTCTCTCTTTCACTCACTGCCCCTGTCTCTCTCACTCTCCCCATCTCTCTCTTTCACTCACTGCCCCTGTCTCTCTCACTCTCCCCATCTCTCTCTTTCACTCACTGCCTCTGTCTCTCTCACTCTCCCCATCTCTCTCTTTCACTCACTGCCCCTGTCTCTCTCTCTCACTCTCCCCATCTCTCTCTTTCACTCACTGCCCCTGTCTCTCTCACTCTCCCCATCTCTCTCTTTCACTCACTGCCCCTGTCTCTCTCTCTCACCCTCCCCATCTCTCTCTTTCACTCACTGCCCCTGTCTCTCTCTCTCACTCTCCCCATCTCTCTCTTTCACTCACTGCCTCCGTCTCTCTCACTCTCCCCATCTCTCTCTTTCACTCACTGCCCCTGTCTCTCTCTCTCACTCTCCCCATCTCTCTCTTTCACTCACTGCCTCTGTCTCTCTCACTCTCCCCATCTCTCTCTTTCACTCACTGCCCCTGTCTCTCTCTCTCACTCTCCCCATCTCTCTCTTTCACTCACTGCCCCTGTCTCTCTCACTCACTCTCCCCATCTCTCTCTTTCACTCACTGCCCCTGTCTCTCTCTCTCACTCTCCCCCATCTCTCTCTTTCACTCACTGCCCCTGTCTCTCTCACTCTCCCCATCTCTCTCTTTCACTCACTGCCCCTGTCTCTCTCACTCTCCCCATCTCTCTCTTTCACTCACTGCCTCTGTCTCTCTCACTCTCCCCATCTCTCTCTTTCACTCACTGCCCCTGTCTCTCTCTCTCACTCTCTCCATCTCTCTCTTTCACTCACTGCCCCTGTCTCTCTCTCTCACTCTCCCCATCTCTCTCTTTCACTCACTGCCCCTGTCTCTCTCTCTCACTCTCCCCATCTCTCTCTTTCACTCACTGCCCCTGTCTCTCTCACTCTCCCCATCTCTCTCTTTCACTCACTGCCCCTGTCTCTCTCACTCTCCCCATCTCTCTCTTTCACTCACTGCCCCTGTCTCTCTCTCTCACTCTCCCCATCTCTCTCTTTCACTCACTGCCTCTGTCTCTCTCACTCTCCCCATCTCTCTCTTTCACTCACTGCCCCTGTCTCTCTCTCTCACTCTCCCCATCTCTCTCTTTCACTCACTGCCCCTGTCTCTCTCACTCTCCCCATCTCTCTCTTTCACTCACTGCCTCTGTCTCTCTCACTCTCCCCATCTCTCTCTTTCACTCACTGCCCCTGTCTCTCTCTCTCACTCTCCCCATCTCTCTCTTTCACTCACTGCCCCTGTCTCTCTCACTCTCTCCATTTCTCTCTTTCACTCACTGCCCCTGTCTCTCTCACTCTCTCCATCTCTCTCTTTCACTCACTGCCCCTGTCTCTCTCACTCTCCCCATCTCTCTCTTTCACTCACTGCCTCTGTCTCTCTCTCTCACTCTCCCCATCTCTCTCTTTCACTCACTGCCCCTGTCTCTCTCTCTCTCACTCTCCCCATCTCTCTCTTTCACTCACTGCCCCTGTCTCTCTCACTCTCTCCATTTCTCTCTTTCACTCACTGCCCCTGTCTCTCTCACTCTCCCCATCTCTCTCTTTCACTCACTGCCCCTGTCTCACTCACTCTCCCCATCTCTCTCTTTCACTCACTGCCCCTGTCTCTCTCTCTCACTCTCCCCATCTCTCTCTTTCACTCACTGCTCCTGTCTCTCTCACTCTCTCCATTTCTCTCTTTCACTCACTGCCCCTGTCTCTCTCACTCTCTCCATTTCTCTCTTTCACTCACTGCCCCTGTCTCTCTCACTCTGCCCATCTCTCTCTTTCACTCACTGCCCCTGTCTCTCTCACTCTCTCCATTTCTCTCTTTCACTCACTGCCCCTGTCTCTCTCACTCTCCCCATCTCTCTCTTTCACTCACTGCCTCTATCTCTCTCACTCTCCCCATCTCTCTCTTTCACTCACTGCCTCTGTCTCTCTCACTCTCCCCATCTCTCTCTTTCACTCACTGCCTCTGTCTCTCTCACTCTCCCCATCTCTCTCTTTCACTCACTGCCCCTGTCTCTCTCACTCTCCCCATCTCTCTCTTTCACTCACTGCCCCTGTCTCTCTCACTCTCCCCATCTCTCTCTTTCACTCACTGCCCCTGTCTCTCTCACTCTCCCCATCTCTCTCTTTCACTCACTGCCCCTGTCTCTCTCACTCTCCCCATCTCTCACTATTATAAGCAAATGGGGGTCCATGCACTGGCCACCCTGCATCCCCAGTGGACGGAATAGGGAAACTGTTTCCCCAGATGATAGTGACAGAGATGTATTGGAAGAGCCATTCCAGCTTGTGAGGCTCACACTTTTGGGTAGCCAATTCTGTGCTGATGGTGGTAAGTAGGGAAGTGGTCCTAGGGCCAAGGACACCAGAAGCCGATGGTGGTGAGTAGGGAAGTGGTCCTATGGCCAAGGACACCAGAAGCCGATGGTGGTGAGTTTGGAAGTGGTCCTAGGACCAAGGACACCAGAAGCCGATGGTGGTAAGTAGGGAAGTGGTCCTAGGGCCAAGGACACCAGAAGCCGATGGAGGTAAGTAGGGAAGTGGTCCTAGGACCAAGGACACCAGAAGCCGATGGTGGTGAGTAGGGAAGTGGTCCTAGGGCCAAGGACACCAGAAGCCGATGGTTGTTAATAGGGAAGTGGTCCTAGGGCCAAGGACACCAGAAGCCGATGGTGGTAAGTCGGGAAGTGGTCCTATGGCCAAGGACACCAGAAGCCGATGGTGGTGAGTAGGGAAGTGGCCCTCGGGCCAAGGACACCAGAAGCCGATGGTGGTAAGTCGGGAAGTGGTCCTAGGGCCAAGGACACCAGAAGCCGATGGTTGTTAATAGGGAAGTGGTCCTATGGCCAAGGGCACCAGAAGCCGATGGTGGTAAGTCGGGAAGTGGTCCTCGGGCCAAGGTCACCAGAAGCCGATGGTGGTGAGTAGGGAAGTGGCCCTCGGGCCAAGGACACCAGAAGCCGATGGTGGTAAGTCGGGAAGTGGTCCTAGGGCCAAGGACACCAGAAGCCGATGGTGGTGAGTAGGAAAGTGGTCCTCGGGCCAAGGACACCAGAAGCCGATGGTTGTTAATAGGGAAGTGGTCCTAGGGCCAAGGGCACCAGAAGCCGATGGTGGTAAGTCGGGAAGTGGTCCTCGGGCCAAGGTCACCAGAAGCCGATGGTGGTGAGTAGGGAAGTGGCCCTCGGGCCAAGGACACCAGAAGCCGATGGTGGTAAGTCGGGAAGTGGTCCTAGGGCCAAGGACACCAGAAGCCGATGGTGGTGAGTAGGAAAGTGGTCCTCGGGCCAAGGACACCAGAAGCCG
The DNA here is from genome assembly GCA_964016885.1 of Eledone cirrhosa. Taxonomy (NCBI): domain Eukaryota; kingdom Metazoa; phylum Mollusca; class Cephalopoda; order Octopoda; family Eledonidae; genus Eledone; species Eledone cirrhosa. The sequence goes on from OZ024740.1 coordinate 10,588,321, forward strand.
ATGGTTGTTAATAGGGAAGTGGTCCTAGGGCCAAGGATACCAGAAGCCGATGGTGGTGAGTATCGAAGTGGTCCTAGGACCAAGGACACCAGAAGCCGATGGTGGTGAGTATGGAAGTAGTCCTAGGGCCAAGGACACCAGAAGCCGATGGTGGTGAGTAGGGAAGTGGTCCTATGGCCAAGGGCACCAGAAGCCGATGGTGGTAAGTAGGGAAGTGGTCCTAGGGCCAAGGACACCAGAAGCCGATGGTGGTGAGTAGGGAAGTGGTCCTAGGGCCAAGGACACCAGAAGCCGATGGTGGTAAGTCGGGAAGTGGTCCTAGGGCCAAGGACACCAGAAGCCGATGGTGGTGAGTAGGAAAGTGGTCCTCGGGCACAGGACACCAGAAGCCGATGGTTGTTAATAGGGAAGTGGTCCTAGGGCCAAGGATACCAGAAGCCGATGGTGGTGAGTATCGAAGTGGTCCTAGGACCAAGGACACCAGAAGCCGATGGTGGTGAGTATGGAAGTAGTCCTAGAGCCAAGGACACCAGAAGCCGATGGTGGTGAGTAGGGAAGTGGTCCTATGGCCAAGGACACCAGAAGCCGATGGTGGTAAGTAGGGAAGTGGTCCTAGGGCCAAGGACACCAGAAGCCGATGGTGGTGAGTAGGGAAGTGGTCCTAGGGCCAAGGACACCAGAAGCCGATGGTGGTAAGTCGGGAAGTGGTCCTAGGGCCAAGGACACCAGAAGCCGATGGTGGTGAGTAGGAAAGTGGTCCTCGGGCCAAGGACACCAGAAGCCGATGGTTGTTAATAGGGAAGTGGTCCTAGGGCCAAGGATACCAGAAGCCGATGGTGGTGAGTATCGAAGTGGTCCTAGGACCAAGGACACCAGAAGCCGATGGTGGTAAGTAGGGAAGTGGTCCTAGGACCAAGGGCACCAGAAGCCGATGGTGGTGAGTAGGGAAGTGGTCCTAGGACCAAGGACACCAGAAGCCGATGGTGGTGAGTAGGGAAGTGGTCCTCGGGCAAAGGACACCAGAAGCCGATGGTTGTTAATAGCGAAGTGGTCCTAGGGTCAAGGACACCAGAAGCCGATGGTGGTGAGTATGGAAGTGGTCCTAGGGCAAAGGTCACCAGAAGCCGATGGTGGTGAGTATGGAAGTGGTCCTAGGGCCAAGGGCACCAGAAGCCGATGGTGGTGAGTAGGGAAGTGGTCCTAGGACCAAGGACACCAGAAGCCGATGTTGGTGAATGGGGAAGTGGTCCTCTGGCTAAGGACACCAGAAGCCGATGGTGGTAAGTAGGGAAGTGGTCCTCTGGCTAAGGACACCAGAAGCCGATGGTGGTAAGTAGGGAAGTGGTCCTAGGGCCAAGGACACCAGAAGCCGATGGTGGGGAGTATGGAAGTGGTCCTAGGGCCAAGGACACCAGAAGCCGATGTTGGTGAGTAGGGAAGTGGTCCTAGGGCCAAGGACACCAGAAGCCGATGGTGGTGAGTAGGGATGTGGTCCTAGGGCCAAGGACACCAGAAGCCGATGGTGGTGAGTAGGGAAGTGGTCCTAGGGCCAAGGACACCAGAAGCCGATGGTGGTGAGTAGGGAAGTGGTCCTATGGCCAAGGACACCAGAAGCCGATGGTGGTGAGTAGGGAAGTGGTCCTATGGCCAAGGACACCAGAAGCCGATGGTGGTGCGTAGGGAAGTGGTCCTATGGCCAAGGACACCAGAAGCCGATGGTGGGGAGTATGGAAGTGGTCCTAGGGCCAAGGACACCAGAAGCCGATGGTGGTGAGTAGGGAAGTGGTCCTATGGCCAAGGACACCAGAAGCCGATGGTGGTGAGTAGGGAAGTGGTCCTAGGGCCAAGGACACCAGAAGCCGATGGTGGTAAGTAGGGAAGTGGTCCTAGGGCCAAGGTCACCAGAAGCCGATGGTGGTAAGTAGGGAAGTGGTCCTAGGGCCAAGGACACTGCTACAGGTTCTACCACAAACCTGTCAGAGAGCAACTGATCTGTATAATAAGAAAATGAGGGCCCATGTGCTGGGTTCCCTATGGCCCTGGCAGACAGAATAGAGAATGTGTTTCCCTGGAGGATGTAGGAGCCATTCCAGCTGGCTTATAAAGTGCACAGTGCCTAATTGGCAGAGTGGTTAGGGCATCAGATTAAAAATGCCACAGTATTTGTTCTGGGTCACTGTGCGCTGAGTTCAACTTTGCCTTTCACTCTTTTGAGGTCAATAAATAAAATACCAGTCCAGTACTGGGGTCAATTCTCTCTCTCTTTTCTCTCTTTCTCACCCACTCACTCTCATTCTCCTCTCTCTCCCTAACTCTAGCTTCCTCTCTCTCTCTTTCCATCTCACTCCCCCTTCCCTTCTTTCTCTCCCTCTCTCTCTCTTCTAGCAATTATCTCAGTGCATTACTGGTATCTTATTTTATTGACCCCAAAAGGATGAAAGACAAAGTTAAACTCAGCGGGATTTGAACTCAAACCGCAAAGGGCCGTAACTCTATGCTGCAATGCATGGCCTCCGATTCTCTATCAAGACTGCCAGGTGCTCTACAACTCATGAAAGATGCATATATATATATAGTACATAGAATAATGTAGAAAAGTCAGCAAAGTGAACAATGTCTGAGTCATGATATACACACATGTTTGGAGAGGGAATATCAGGTGTAGTGTTGGCGAATTTCAGCAAGCATGGTAGTTTTAAAGAATGCAGTGTCCTAACAACTAACAACTGATGTAGGTAGTTTGTTCCTGCTTCAGCAACTCTGAGCAGGAAAAAAGTTTTCCGAAAGTCATGGAAGCTGTACTGTTTTCTGATTCTGTAAGCATGTCCATTATATTCATTCTCACAGCCAAAAAATAATTTACAGTAAAATATCGACTAATTTATTAATTTATTCGACTTAGTCTCCATCGAGCAATTCATTAGTCCAAAACGTTAGTTAAAATGACACAAGATTTCCCGAGTTATTTCCCTTGCATTATTTAGCGGTTGATTGGCAGTATTGGTTGAGGGTCGGACGCCATGCTTTGCAGCATAGAGTTACGGCCCTTTACGGTCTAAGTTCAAATCCCGCTGAGGTTAACTTTGCCTTTCATCTTTACGGCGTCGATAAAATAAAGTACCAGTAATACACTGGCGCAATTACTGGCCTTGTGCGAAAAGTAGAAACAATTATGTAGCAGTTGTTTCCCTTCCGCCAGTCGGTAGTTTTGTTTAAATATAATGGGGAATATTATTGCCGTAACACCGGTAAAGCCGACTTAACAACATTCAATGCCATTCAAACATTTGAGCTAACTGAAGTGATTTCCAGGTTCACATATTTTCCTTTGATATACTACTGAAAAATAGAAGCAGAATGAAAACATTGCTATTTTTATTTTCTATTACTTGTACGTCTTTAAAGCACGTGTTATATCCCTCATCATTTTAGAAGCCTTCACTTCCATAAGTCACATTTTCTTTATTCTTTCTTCATTTGAAAAAAAATTTTTTTGTTTGTGTTGTGTTTATGTTTTTACACACTCAGCTAGAACGTCGGATAGAATGATATATGGTATTCGTTCAGGCTGTCTACTCTCGGAGTTCAAATCCCACAGAGATCAACTTTGCCTTTCATCCTTTCGAGGTCGATAAAAAAAACGTTCCAGTCTGCTATATCTCTTTCTTATTTCCTCTCTCTCTCACACTTTCTATCTTTCTCTTGAAGAAATCTGGTTTACTCAGGCCTGGAGAGGGACGGGGTCCGCCAATACGGCGCCCCTACGACTCTATCAGGAGTTATGGGAGGGGGAGGCACTCAATCACGAATAAACGTAGAAGTCTTTAAACTATCGCTCGACTAACTAGGAATAACAGAAATCGGCACTTTTACTTTTCCAGGGATATCATTGCCTGTTGATCTCCTTCGGAGAAAATGGTAATATCTCGTCCGATTCGCTTTATACACATGTTAGGATGACGATTAATGTTCCGTGTGTGTGAGAGAGAGAGAGACAATGCGAAGTGATTCCGCCAAATCGGACGAGATAATTTCAACTTAATCTATTATCACTCATACCCGGAAACTGAAGAAAACCTTGGTAACGAAAAAGTGCGACCAAATCTCCCTCAAATTATTGTACGCATTGGATAGTGTAGTCCAAGATAGATTGTGCCCGAATAAAATGGCTGGTTTGAACCAAACAACAACGAAGACACAAAAGTAACGAGTATCTACATCATTTATACTGTGTCTGGTCAACCTGAGTGTCTGTAAGAGGTTGATAAAATATAATATCAGTAAAATACTTAGGTCAATATGATCGACTTCCCCTTCCCTTTAAATTGCTAACCTTGTGCCAATCTTAAAACTAATTATCATTCTTGCTGGCACTCTGATTCTCATCACAGTATTCCATATAATTAACCCAGTCAAATTTCTTTTGTTCTGATTTGCAGGAAAATATTTAAACAGCAGAACTTCTCAACAAGATGTCCTACCACTTGTCACTTCATCTTGTCCGTTGTTGTCGTCTTGCTGCAGAGAAAAATACGAATTGTTTCCATTTAAAGCAAAGAAATTTGCTGCTTACCCAAGTAAAAACTGTGATATTTTCTTCAAACTTTTCTACCAAGCCTTCCTGACTACAACTATAACCTTCCAGGAGCAGGAAAACGCAGCAAAAAACGGTAATATGCCTCGTTTTGTATAATTTCTTTTGTCTTTATATATATACTAGCGTTAAAGCCCGGCGTTGCTCGGGGTCAGTAAATTACCAAAGTTAGGTTGCACCACCCATTTTATGGCAGCACTTTTTTGTCTGCCATGCACTGGGTGAATGAATTGCAGACCTGGACTGCCGAAGCAGGAGCTGCACCAGCAGTGACAATTGTAGTTTCGCCTATGGATATTATCTCTGTGCAAAGAAGTGTTGAAATTTTTTGTTTCACAGTACTTGCGCAACACGCGCGTAGACGATGCCAGCCGAACAACAGAGCTGCGATGGAGTTGTTCTGCATGGTTGTCTAATGTGTGTTTTCTAAATTTAAAACAGTAGGGAGGGGTGAGATATGGGGGAGAGTTAGCTGCTGTTTCTAGCAGGTTTAGTGAACCCATAGAGTATATTATTGTGTATAGTAAATAAATTGATACTTCTTTCTTCCACGTTCGTTGAGAGATGTTTTTAAAAAGATTTATCGGTGTTTTTTTGTTGTTGAATAAATTTATCTGTTGCTTTTGAATAATTGTTGTTTCGTATGAAATGTAATAATCTTTGTTGTCATTGAAGTAAATAAATGTTTGACCGTTCCACACTCAAAAACAAACGCTCTCTCTCTCTCTCTCTCTCTCTCTCTCTCTCTCTCTCTCTCTCTCTCTCTCTCTCTCTCTCTCTCTCTCTCTCTCTCTCTCTTTCTCTCTCTTTGGCGTTCCTAAAGGAAGTTTGTAAGTTTAAGCGTATATAAGAGAAAGTTGCACCATGTATGTAGTTTTATCGAATTTTAAGGGGAATAGAGAGAGGAGATCAGATTGTATTAGAGGGGATCAGATTGTATTAGAGGGGTAAAGCATCATGTATTTAGTTTTATCGATTATTTCCTTAATTGTGGGTGAGTTTGAAATAAATAAATAGTCGTTGACCTAAGTTAGACCATTTACAACATTCTTACAGACTTTCAGTCGAATCGGTTTGAAATTGTGCAAATGTATAAACATGGAACATGTGCACACACACACACAACAACAACAATCTGCTTTTTATAGATAATGATGATATATATTGTTATACTTTAGGAGGGTCATGCTGGCAATAAAAACACACACACTTGTTGGTTTCACTTCAATTTATTATAAATTTCTGTTTGGTTGGTTGGTTCAATAATCGGATGGTTGTTTATATATTGTCAAAGCTCTTTCATCACACATTCTGTGACCTCCTCAATGACTGATTTCTTATTCTGTGTCCCTCCATTGTTCTGTCCTACACCATCTTGTTTTTGTTTTTATTGGCAGCATGACCACCCCCCACCCCCCACCCCCCCAAGCATAACAATATCAGTTTTAACACACATTTTCAGATAAGAAATCTTGCAAAACAAATTCAAAATCAGAGATGTCAACACGAATGGACCTGTTATTTTTATCTAAAGACATTTTTTCCAATTCCATCCCGCCTGTCCCCTCAATCTATTTTATTTCTTGTTCTTTCTTCTGATGAAGGACTAGCGTCCGAAACGTTAAGACCCTCTTCCTGCTATATCAAGTGTTAACCTAATATATACCTTCCATATACTGTACTGATTGTGTTGTTATTTCTGTTTACCTTTTACGTATATATATATATATATATATATATAGCTCTGTATTATATATAGAACACTCTTCTATCCTTTACCTTTTCCACAGAAATATTTAACACACATATGTATATATATATATATGTGTGTGTGTGTATATATATATATCAATGTATGTATAGTATATTTGGCAATATACCGTATGTTTAATTACAAACATTTAGAAGACCATACACTATCGGTTTTAAAGTAGTGACTATGTCACTTCTTTTCGGTGAAAGAAGGGAGAGGAGCTGGCAGTCTGTTTCACACTGGTTGGCAATTATCAGCACCCCTGCTTCTGCTGAAAATTATAGAAGCTGGATTCTTATAGAATTCCAGTAATAATCGGGAGCTGATTATACAGAGCAATTGCCGGTCCAGCAAAAATTAGGTATTAGGATTCGTGCTCTGAAATAGCAATAAGGTTTCGTACATTTAACATATATGTGTGACCATTGGTTTCGGGGTCCAGTTATGGCCACCACTGTATATTGGAGGAGGCACCTTTAAACTGGTATATTCAGGCATGTAGACAGGCAGTTTATACTAAGCTCTCTTGCAACAGATTGAGCACTGTTTTCTTTGATCTTTCATCTACGAATTTCTATATATGTATATCACTGTAAAGTGATGGTGGAGGTGTCACGACAAAAAGCACCCAGCCCACACTGTAAAGTGGTCGTGTAGGCGCCACGGTAAAAAAGCACCCAGTACTCACTGTAAATGAGGTTGGTGTTAGGAAGGGCATCCAGCTGTAGAAATCAAGCCAGAATCAGTCCTGTATGAGTAAGTCATGGTCATCTGACTTGGCATTGCCCACAACAGGACAACCCATCTAACCTATGATAGCATGGAAACATTGACGTAAAACGGTGATGATGATGATGATGATATACACACACATACACACAGTTCGTGTTAGGAAGGTCATTGATGATTGTAACTGATATCTGATGTTTCTATCCCTACCTTCCCAACCATTACTCTGTAAACCACCATTTTGTAGATTCCATTTATGAAATTTTGAACACAAACACCCTAGAAGGGATATATAGTAACTGTAGTATCATCATTTAACGTGTTTTCCCTGCTACCAAGAGTCGGATGTTGGACATCTGATCACTGACCAGTCTGTACTCAAGCAGAGCTTTTGTCTTCCATGTTAGTTCGGACCCCTGCTTAGAATCTCGTTCTCTACCGAGTGTAATTTATCATGACGCCAACACTATGGAAGTTGTCATTCTTTGACATAATTGAAGAGTCTTCCTGACCCCTTTGATTGGCAGGTTTTTTCTGGCTGCATACCCTTCTTATCACCAACCACTTTACAGAGTCTACTGAGTGATCATAAAATAAATATCATCAAGTGATGCATGGAACTTTTATGTGATTATTCTTTTCAGTTTCTGGGTGTTAATAAAAAAATTCCCAAATAAATCATTCGAAATTTGACAAAAAATTAGGTACCTTTTACTTTTATATTATTCTCGTTCATTTTATAAACAGTAAGTCCCTGCCTTACAAACATCCTACTTACGAACGTCTGCAGATATTAAGAGCCTCATAAAAAAAAAAAGAATTTTGTCTGAGTTTGAAATTTGGGTCTTTCAGGCTTGGGTTCCTTCAATCGTGCCTACAGTATGGGATACCATTCAGGTTTCGCAGAATTGAAAAGGTACTTTTTTTCTTCAACAGTTTATTGTCATTAACTTTACAGTATTTAAATTCATTATTACATGTTATATATACCTCTATATACTGTATATATACCTCTATATACTGTATATATACCTCTATATACTGTATATATACATCTATATACTATATATATACCTCTATATACTGTATATATACCTCTATATACTGTATATATACCTCTATATACTATATATATACCTCTATATACTGTATATATACCTCTATATACTGTATATATACCTCTATATACTGTATATATACCTCTATATACTATATATATACCTCTATATACTGTATATATACCTCTATATACTGTATATATACATCTATATACTGTATATATACCTCTATATACTGTATATATACCTCTATATACTGTATATATACCTCTATATACTGTATATATACCGCTACATACTGTATATATACCTCTATATACTATATATATACCTCTATATACTGTATATATACCTCTATATACTGTATATATACCTCTATATACTGTATATATACCTCTATATACTGTATATATACCTCTATATACTGTATATATACCTCTATATACTGTATATATACCTCTATATACTATATATATACCTCTATATACTGTATATATACCTCTATATACTGTATATATACCTCTATATACTGTATATATACCTCTATATACTATATATATACATCTATATACTGTATATATACTGTATATATACCTCTATATACTGTATATATACATCTATATACTGTATATACACCTCTATATACTGTATATATACCTCTATATACTGTATATATACCGCTACATACTGTATATATACCTCTATATTACATGTTATATATACTGCTACATACTGTGTATATATACCTCTATATACTGTATATATACCTCTATATACTGTATATATACCTCTATATACTGTATATATACCTCTATATACTGTATATATACCGCTACATACTCTATATATACCTCTATATTACATGTTATATATACTGCTACATACTGTGTATATATACCTCTATATACTGTATATATACCTCTATATACTGTATATATACCTCTATATACTCTATATATACCTCTATATACTCTATATATACTGTATATATACCGCTACATACTCTATATATACCTCTATATTACATGTTATATATACTGCTACATACTGTGTATATATACCTCTATATACTGTATATATATATATCTGTATTATGTTATATATACCTCTATATACTCTCTGTCTCTCTCTATATATATTACATGTTATATATACCTCTAAATATGATATACATACGTCTATATTACATGTTATATATACCTCTATATACTGTATATATATATGTATATTACATGTTATATATATCTCTCTATACTGTATATATACCTCTATATGCTGTATATATATCACTCATATGGAAACCTGCAATATCAATGCAACATAAATAGGCTTACTAGTATGTACTGTGTTAGACGATCAACTTACAAACAAATCAACTAATGTCCCCTTGGAACGTAACTCGTTCGTAAGTTGGGAACTTGTACTAATATTGAAAGATCACTAATAATAAAAATAATAATAATCATTATTATTTTTGCAGCCCATGCTGACATTTAAGATGGAAGAATGATGATTATTATAAAATTTTACTTAAATTTAAGTGAGGTATGGTTGACGTCATGAAGGACATCTGGCCGTAGAAATTTGCCATAGACATTAATTTAGGCACATGGCTTAGTGGTTAGAGCATTGACCTTGCAATTGAAAGGTTGTGAGTTCAATTCTCAGACCGGGTGATGTGTTGTTTCTTTGAGCAAGACACATTATTTCACATTGCTCCAGTTTACTCAGCTGTAGAAAGGAGATGATAGGGACTGGGGTCCCTGTCATTCCACTGCAAAGTGGTTGTGGAGGTGCCACGGCAAAATAGCACCCAGTACTCACTGTAAATGAGGTTGGTGTTAGGAAGGGCATCCAGCTGTAGAAACCAAGCCAGAATCAGTTCCCGTCCCACCCTTGAAAGCAGGGAAAAGCGACGTAAAATGATGATGATGATGATTAATGTACACATATTTTTTAGTAGAGTACCATTAAGTATTTTTCTTAATAAATAGTAGGGTATTTATTTTGTCTTCCAGAACATATATCCAGAATGAGAGAATTATAGGCGAGATTTTGTTTGGAATTCATCCTGTTCTCCTTGCTTTGAAGAAGAAGAGCCGTGCCTGTCACAAACATGAACTTGATAAATTGTCTGGTTCAAGGCCTCACCAGATAAACTTAGTCTACTGTTAAAGTCTTCTGTCATCATCATTATTATTATCATTATTATCATGAACAAAATAAGCTGCAGAGTTACAGGGAATTAATATCAGTTCTCATGTTACAACCATTTCACTGAGGGATATTTAGAAAAATGATATAGCTATATGTGGATAAACTTTAAGTATAAAATACTGCAGCAATGCTGGTATAGCCACTGTATCCATCTCTTACTATTATAAGCAAATGAGGGCTCATGCGCTGACTGTCCCATGGTCCCAGCAAACAGAATAGAGAAGGTGTTTCCCGGGAGGATAAATAATAATAATGTGTACAGTGCTCAGGTGCACTACAACTCATCAAAGGTGCATGTATAGTACATAGAATAATGTACAAATGTCAGGAAAGTGAACTGTATGAGTCATGAAATACATGTGTGCATGTGTATGGAGGGGTGTAGTGTTGGCGGATTTCAGGAAGCATGGAGGCCTTAAAGGATGCAGTGTCTCAACAGCTAACAACTGATGCAGGGAGTTTGTTCCATGCTTCAGCAACTCTGAGTGTGAAAAAATGTTTCCGAAAGTCATGGGAGCTGTGCTGTTTTCTGACTGTGTAAGCATGTCGACGTGTGTTAGACACATGGAAATCAAAAAGGTACTCAGGGTTGTTGTTGGCAAGATGGTTAACAATTTTGTGGGTGTTTACCAAGTCAGTTGCCAGGCGTCGGAGCTTCAATGTATCCATACCCAGGGAATCAAGGCGTTCAGAGTATGGTAGATGCCTGATGGAGGGTATTCGCTTGGTTGCACGTCTCTGAAAGGTTTCCAGGAAGTCAATGTTCTGAGTAAGATAGGGGTTCCAGATGGTGAGAGAGATGCATTGGAAGAGACAGTTCAGCTCACAAGGGTCACACCTGTGGGTAGCCAACTCTGTGCCGATGGTGGGGAGTAAGGAGGTGGTCCTAGAGCCAAGGACACCAGAAGTCTCTACATTTCACTGAACCCAACTAATATTTTAGACAAAGACATAAATATCACAACTTTGACATTTCCACCTGCTAAAGCAATGGCCCATATGTGGTGTGCTTTTAGTATATTTATGGTTTTAGCTTGTAGTACCAATAATATGCTGGAGTTTATTCAATCAAAGATACTACCCATTACAAGAAAAGAAAAATAGAAATTGAATTTGTTGTTAAATAAGAAAGAAATATATATTTATTTATCATCAGAACCTTTATATTAATAAGTAATAATTGGCAGAGTCGTTAGAATATCAGATAGAATGCCTTGTGGTATTCATTCCGGCTCTCAGCTCTCTGAGTTCAAATCCCGCCGAGGTCAACTTTGCCTTTCATCCATTTTAGGTCAATAATAAAGTACCAGTCAAGTACTGGGGGTTGATTTTTCCTCTATATATCTATCTGACTCCTGTTCTCTCACTTTCTATCCTTCTCTGGAAGAAATCTGTTGTATTCACACCTGGAGCGATGTTGGGCTCCGCCAGGTTTTTAAAAAATGCACTAGAAATGTTGTATGTAAATATGGGGCCCTACCACAACTACAGGAGTTATGGGACCATACATACATATTAATAGTTGCCCTTGTTTTCCTCCTTTTTTTGTTTTGCTTTTTTGCCTCTTATTTTGTGTCTAGTAATAAATAGTTAAAAACATATTCACTTTTCTTCATATTTTTCTTTAATTTCTCTTTCCTTCTAGGGTGTATGTTTGGATGTGTCTTACCTTAAGATGGAAGAACTGAAGCCAGCAACATTCAGGTGCATTAATTCAATCCATACATTTTTATTGATATGTTTACTGACACATATTATTTTTCTATTATAATTCTCTTAGTCTAAGTCTTAGTTCCTCCAGTCCCTTGTGGAACATTGGGCGACGAGCTTCCTCCACTTGATCCTGTCACTGGTGGCCCTTCTAGCACCTCTCCAGGTAATTCCCATCTCCTGCAGGTCCTCCCTGAATGTGCTCCGCCATGTTTTTCGTGGTCTTCCCCGTTCTCTCCTGCCACCCTCTGGTACCCAATCCATGGCAATATGAGCAGGTCGATCTGCCGGCAAACGAAGGATGTGGCCCGCGAACCGTCGTCTCCTTTTCCGGACAATGTCCCTTAACCTCTCCAATCCTGACCTCCTCATCACTTCCTCGTTGCTAACTTGGTCTCTCCATGAAATTTTCAATATGGTCCGAATGCAACTACAATGGACATGTAAACACGGAATTTGACGGCGTTGACGATGGAACACCTGGACCATACCGGACGGAGTCGCTGGAAGACCGCCGCTGCTTTTCCCAGCCTTGTGCGCACATCCACCTCAGCATCCCTATCGTCAGAGATGTTGCTGCCAAGGTATTGGAAGTGGTTTACACATTCAATGTTACGCTGACCAACCATGATGGGAGGATTTGGAGGGTCACCTGTCGACATGGTCTTGGTTTTTTCACAACTGATGCGCAGGCCAACTTTCTCTGCATTGTCATTTAGAATGTTTGTCATCTCTTGCAGGTCTTCTCGGGAATGGCCTATCACTGCGATGTCATCGGCAAAGTCCAGGTCACTTAATCTCCTTCCATCCCAACTGATGCCAAAACGAGGGTCACTCATTGTCTTCATGATGAAATCGATGACAATGAGGAAAAGGAAAGGCGAAAGGATGCAGCCTTGTCGAACACCCATCAAGATGTCAAACATTTCCGTGTTTCCTTCCTTTGTCCTAACGCAGCACCTGGAATGTTGGTACAGCGACCTGAAGATATTAATATATTTCTCTGTGACACCGTAGAGTCTTACAATCTTCTGCAATGACTCCCGATGAACACTGTCGAAAGCTTTCCTGAAGTCAATGTAGTTGACAACAAGGGACCTGTGGAACTCCCGACAATTCTCACTCACCTATAATTTAATCTACTGGGCGCTTTAGGCACAGTATGTCACCGATAGAGTAATCTCCCCCTTAATACATAGTGCAGTGTCAAGGGAAGCAATTCATTAAAAAGATTCAGCATGCTAAATGTTAATTAGCTACCTTACAGAACCATTTTAACGTAGTCTATTTGACATACATCAATTTACAAAGGAATTACATTTTCTAGGTGAAATATAAGCTCAAAAGCTCAATGCCACAGAACAGAGCTTTTCTATAACCAAAGGCTCTTTCAAGGAAATAATTAAGTATACATGTGCAGGTGGCGAATTGGCAGTCATTAGAATGCTTTATGGTGTTCATTCCAGCTCTCTGCTCTCAGAGTTCAAATCCCGCCGAGGTCAACTTTGCCTTTCATCCTTTCGAGGTCAATAAAAAAAAGTACCAGTCTAGTACTGGGGTCGATTCTTCCTCTATATCTCTTTCTCATTTCCTCTCTCTCACTTTCTATCTTTCTCTGGAGGAAATCTGCTGTACTCAGGCCTGGAGAGGGATGGGCTCTGCCGGGCTTAAAATGTTCAAGAAATGCTGTATGTCAATATGGCGCCCCTACGACTCTATCAGGAGTGACGAGACTAAACTTACAAACACACAAACTAAAAAGAATAAAGCAATTGACTTTTATATTACAGTTAATAATTTAAACCTTTTATATTACAGTTAATCATTTAAACCGGCTGTATCCGGCCAGAATTCTCTCACCTCTTTCTCTTCAAACCAGCTGTAACTCGCCGCTCATACTTATGTTAAGGTATTTTTCTCAAAATAAATAGTATCAAAATCTCATAGATTTGATATTACATGAGATAAAAATACAATAGTATATATAGAGTAATGTAAATAGTAAAGGCCTTAGATGCACTGAAAAATGGGTTTAATGGGAGATCTTTTATACTAAAAATATTGTGGATGGTTATATTATATTTTTATATTTAATTTATTAATATATTTATTATTCAGTCAAGTGTGTGTAGAAGGAATTGAAGAAAAATCGTCCAGTCATCAGTTATGGTTGCTTCTTTACCAAGTTCAGGTTAGTTAAGTACTTTCCAACATCATTAATCGGTGGATTGGCAGTATCAGTAGAGGGTCGGATGCCATGCTTTCCAGCATAGTTACGTCCCTTTACGATCTGAGTTCAAATCCCGCCGAGGTTGACTTTGCCTTTCATCCTTACGGGGTCGATAAAATAAAGTATCAGTAATGCACTGGGTAATTGCTGGCCTTGTGCCTAAAGTAGAAACAATTATTTGTTAATATGTACATCACCTTCCACTTTTTTCCTGAAGCTCCATTGAACCTGTGCTCACCACAGTATCGGTAGTTCCCACTTATACTAACCTTTGCACCCTCACCTCTTTCACCAGTATTTCTTTAACCCTTTAACATTTAAAACGACTGTATCCAGCCAGAATTCTCTCACCTCTTTCTGTCCAAACCAGGTGTAACCAGCCACTCATACTTATGTTAAAGTATTCTCAAAATAAATAATATCAAAATCTCATAGATTCAATATGATGTGAGATATTTATGTGAGATAAAGCTTTTACTGTAAAAATACAATAGTATATATAAAGTATGGCTTAGTGGTTAGAGCATTGGCCTTGCAATCGAAAGATTGTGAGTTCAATTCTCAGACCGGGTGATGTGTTGTTTCCTTGAGCAAGACACTTTATTTCACATTGCTCCAGTTTACTCAACTGTAGAAATGAAATGATAGGACTGGGGTCCCTATCATTCCACTGCAAAGTGGTTGTGGAGGTGCCACGACAAAAAAGCACCCAGTCCACACTGTAAAGTGGACGTGTAGGCACCACGGAAAAAAAGCACCCAGCACTCACTGTAAATGAAGTTGGTGTTAGGAAGGGCATCCAGCTGTAGAAATCAAGCCAGAATCAGTTCCCGTATGAACAAGACAAGGTCAGCCGACTGGACACTGCCCACAACAGGACAACCCGTCTAACCCATGCTACCGTGGAAGAACGGACGTAAAATGGTGATTATGATGATGATGAAAGTAATGTAAATGCTAAAGGATTAATCAATTTAAACAGTGTAAACCATGACACACTGGGCAGGGTATGTAATACTCCTTACAATTAATACAGGAGGCAAAATAAAGGGGAAAACAAGGGCAACTATTAATACGTGGAGCCCCATATTGACATACATCGTTTCTTGGGCATTTTTAAAAAGCCTGGCAGAACCCATCTCCTCTCCAGGAATACAGCAGATTGATAGCAAACCTCCTGAAAGCACCTCTAATTCTAAAATACAAAATTGTTTATTTTAAAGTGTTTATGGCTGAATTGGTAACTAAAGGGTTCATCAAAATTTTTTATTTTTTTATTATTCCTATTTTAGCAAGTCATTTGGGTATGAAATACTTGGTTCAGCTCTATACAATACATGATATGTAGAGCAAGTCATGAGCTATGTAAAAAATATAATAAGTAACATCATCATCATTGCCATTTAACGTCCATTTTTCCACACTGGCATTGGTTAGATGAGTTATTATGTTGTGAGCAATGCTAGGTTAGGTAGCCATGTCATGCTCATACAGAACCGATTTTTTGCTTGGTTTCTACAGCTGTATGCCCTTCCTAGTGCCAGGGCATCCAGCTGTAAAAAAACAAAATGCAACAGAAATATGGTTGTACTTATACCTAGATAACAACACAAGCTACTTATAGTTAGATAGCAACAATATATTTATAGTTAGATAGCAACACAATATAATAGTTATATAGCCACATAACATACTTATAGTTAGATAGCAACACAGCCTACTTATAGTTAGATAGCAACACAATATATTTAGAGTTAGATAGCAACACAATATATTTATAGTTAGATAGCAACACAATATATTTATAGTTAGATAGCAACACAACATACTTATAGTTAGATAGCAACGCAATCTACTTATAGTTAGATAGCAACAGAGGATACTTATAGTTATATAGAAAAACAACACACTTATAGTTAGATAGCCACACAACATACTTATAGTTAGATAGCAACACAACATACATATAGTTAGATAGCAACACAACATATTTATAGTTAGATAGCAACACAACATATTTATAGTTAGATAGCAACACAACATACATATAGTTAGATAGCAACACAACATACATATAGTTAGATAGCAAAACAACATATTTATAGTTAGATAGCAACACAGCCTACGTATAGTTAGATAGCAACACATATTTATAGTTAGATAGCAACACAGCCTACTTATAGTTAGATAGCGACAGAGCCTACTTATAGTTAGATAGCAACACAACATATTTATAGTTAGATAGCAACACAGCCTACTTATAGTTAGATAGCAATACAACATATTTATAGTTAGATAGCAACACAACATATTTATAGTTAGATAGCAACACAGCCTACTTATAGTTAGATAGCAACACAGGATACTTATAGTTAGATAGCAACACAATATATTTATAGTTAGATAGCAACACAACATACTTATAGTTAGATAGCAACACAACCTACTTATAGTTAGATAGCAACACAGGATACTTATAGTTAGATAGAAAAACAACACACTTATAGTTAGATAGCCACACAACATACTTATAGTTAGATAGCAACACAACATATTTATAGTTAGATAGCAACACAACATATTTATAGTTAGATAGCAACACAACATATTTATAGTTAGATAGCAACACATCCTATTTATAGTTAGATAGCAACACAGCATATTTATAGTTAGATAGCAACACAACATATTTATAGTTAGATAGCAACACAACATACATATAGTTAGATAGCAACACAACATATTTATAGTTAGATAGCAACACAACATATTTATAGTTAGATAGCAACAAAACATATTTATAGTTAGATAGCAACACATCCTATTTATAGTTAGATAGCAACACAGCATACTTATAGTTAGATAGAAAAACAACATATTTATAGTTAGATAGCAACACAACATACATATAGTTAGATAGCAACACAACATACATATAGTTAGATAGCAACACAACATGCATATAGTTAGATAGCAACACAACATATTTATAATTAGATAGCAACACAGCCTACTTATAGTTAGATAGCAACACAACATTTATAGTTAGATAGCAACACAGCCTACTTATCGTTAAATAGCAACACAGCCTACTTATAGTTAGATAGCAACACAGCCTACTTATAGTTAGATAGCAACACAGTCTACATATAGTTAGATAGCAACACAACATATTTATAGTTAGATAGCAACACAGCCTACTTATAGTTAGATAGCAACACAACATATTTATAGTTAGATAGCAACACAGCCTACTTATAGTTAGATAGCGACAGAGCCTACTTATAGTTAGATAGCAACACAACATATTTATAGTTAGATAGCAACACAGCCAACTTATAGTTAGATAGCAACACAACATATTTATAGTTAGATAGCAACACAACATATTTATAGTTAGATAGCAACACAGCCTACTTATAGTTAGATAGCAACACAGGATACTTATAGTTAGATAGCAACACAACATATTTATAGTTAGATAGCAACACAATATATTTATAGTTAGATAGCAACACAACATACTTATAGTTAGATAGCAACACAACCTACTTATAGTTAGATAGCAACACAGGATACTTATAGTTAGATAGAAAAACAACACACTTATAGTTAGATAGCCACACAACATACTTATAGTTAGATAGCAACACAACATATTTATAGTTAGATAGCAACACAACATATTTATAGTTAGATAGCAACACATCCTATTTATAGTTAGATAGCAACACAACATATTTATAGTTAGATAGCAACACAACATATTTATATTTAGATAGCAACACAACATACATATAGTTAGATAGCAACACAACATATTTATAGTTAGATAGCAACACAACATATTTATAGTTAGAAAGCAAAACAACATATTTATAGTTAGATAGCAACACATCCTATTTATAGTTAGATAGCAACACAGCATACTTATAGTTAGATAGAAAAACAACATATTTATAGTTAGATAGCAACACAACATACATATAGTTAGATAGCAACACAACATACATATAGTTAGATAGCAACACAACATATTTATAGTTAGATAGCAACACAACATATTTATAGTTAGATAACAACACAACCTACTTATAGTTAGATAGCAACACAACATATTTATAGGTAGATAGCAACACAACATATTTATAGTTAGATAGCAACACAACCTACTTATAGTTAGATAGCAACACAGCCTACTTATAGTTAGATAGCAACACAACATATTTATAGTTAGATAGCAACACAGCCTACTTATAGTTAGATAACAACAGAGCCTACTTATAGTTAGATAGCAACACAACATATTTATAGTTAGATAGCAACACAACATATTTATAGTTAGATAGCAACACAGCCTACTTATAGTTAGATAGCAACACAACATATTTATAGATAGATAGCAACACAATATATTTATAGTTAGATAGTAACACAATATATTTATAGTTAGATAGCAACACAGCCTACTTATAGTTAGATAGCGACAGAGCCTACTTATAGTAAGATAGCAACACAACATATTTATAGTTAGATATCAACACAGCCTACTTATAGTTAGATAGCAACACAACATATTTATAGTTAGATAGCAACACAGCCTACTTATAGTTAGATAGCACAGAGCCTACTTATAGTTAGATAGCAACACAACATATTTATAGTTAGATAGCAACACAGCCTACTTATAGTTAGATAGCAACACAACATATTTATAGTTAGATAGCAACACAACATATTTATAATTAGATAGCAACACAGCCTACTTATAGTTAGATAGCAACACAACATTTATAGTTAGATAGCAACACAGCCTACTTATCGTTAAATAGCAACACAGCCTACTTATAGTTAGATAGCAACACAGCCTACTTATAGTTAGATAGCAACACAGCCTACATATAGTTAGATAGCAACACAACATATTTATAGTTAGATAGCAACACAGCCTACTTATAGTTAGATAGCAACACAACATATTTATAGTTAGATAGCAACACAGCCTACTTATAGTTAGATAGCGACAGAGCCTACTTATAGTTAGATAGCAACACAACATATTTATAGTTAGATAGCAACACAGCCTACTTATAGTTAGATAGCAACACAACATAGTTATAGTTAGATAGCAACACAACATATTTATAGTTAGATAGCAACACAGCCTACTTATAGTTAGATAGCAACACAGGATACTTATAGTTAGATAGCAACACAATATATTTATAGTTAGATAGCAACACAATATATTTATAGTTAGATAGCAACACAACATACTTATAGTTAGATAGCAACACAACCTACTTATAGTTAGATAGCAACACAGGATACTTATAGTTAGATAGAAAAACAACACACTTATAGTTAGATAGCCACACAACATACTTATAGTTAGATAGCAACACAACATATTTATAGTTAGATAGCAACACAACATATTTATAGTTAGATAGCAACACATCCTATTTATAGTTAGATAGCAACACAACATATTTATAGTTAGATAGCAACACAACATATTTATAGTTAGATAGCAACACAACATACATATAGTTAGATAGCAACACAACATATTTATAGTTAGATAGCAACACAACATATTTATAGTTAGATAGCAACACAACATATTTATAGTTAGATAGCAACACATCCTATTTATAGTTAGATAGCAACACAGCATACTTATAGTTAGATAGAAAAACAACATATTTATAGTTAGATAGCAACACAACATACATATAGTTAGATAGCAACATAACATACATATAGTTAGATAGCAACACAACATACATATAGTTAGATAGCAACACAACATATTTATAGTTAGATAGCAACAGAGCCTACTTATAGTTAGATAGCAACACAACATTTATAGTTAGATAGCAACACAGCCTACTCATCGTTAAATAGCAACACAGCCTACTTATAGTTAGATAGCAACACAGCCTACTTATAGTTAGATAGCAACACAGCCTACATATAGTTAGATAGCAACACAACATATTTATAGTTAGATAGCAACACAGCCTACTTATAGTTAGATAGCAACACAACATATTTATAGTTAGATAGCAACACAGCCTACTTATAGTTAGATAGCAACACAACATATTTATAGTTAGATAGCAACACAACATACTTATAGTTAGATAGCAACACAACCTACTTATAGTTAGATAGCAACACAGGATACTTATAGTTAGATAGAAAAACAACACACTTATTGTTAGATAGCCACACAACATACTTATAGTTAGATAGCAACACAACATATTTATAGTTAGATAGCAACACAACATATTTATAGTTAGATAGCAACACAACATATTTATAGTTAGATAGCAACACATCCTATTTATAGTTAGATAGCAACACAACATATTTATAGTTAGATAGAAACACAACATACATATAGTTAGATAGCAACACAACATATTTATAGTTAGATAGCAACACAACATATTTATAGTTAGATAGCAACACAACATATTTATAGGTAGATAGCAACACAACATATTTATAGTTAGATAGCAACACAACCTACTTATAGTTAGATAGCAACACAGCCTACTTATAGTTAGATAGCAACACAACATATTTATAGTTAGATAGCAACACAGCCTACTTATAGTTAGATAACAACAGAGCCTACTTATAGTTAGATAGCAACACAACATATTTATAGTTAGATAGCAACACAACATATTTATAGTTAGATAGCAACACAGCCTACTTATAGTTAGATAGCAACACAACATATTTATAGATAGATAGCAACACAATATATTTATAGTTAGATAGTAACACAATATATTTATAGTTAGATAGCAACACAGCCTACTTATAGTTAGATAGCGACAGAGCCTACTTATAGTAAGATAGCAACACAACATATTTATAGTTAGATATCAACACAGCCTACTTATAGTTAGATAGCAACACAACATATTTATAGTTAGATAGCAACACAGCCTACTTATAGTTAGATAGCACAGAGCCTACTTATAGTTAGATAGCAACACAACATATTTATAGTTAGATAGCAACACAGCCTACTTATAGTTAGATAGCAACACAACATATTTATAGTTAGATAGCAACACAACATATTTATAATTAGATAGCAACACAGCCTACTTATAGTTAGATAGCAACACAACATTTATAGTTAGATAGCAACACAGCCTACTTATCGTTAAATAGCAACACAGCCTACTTATAGTTAGATAGCAACACAGCCTACTTATAGTTAGATAGCAACACAGCCTACATATAGTTAGATAGCAACACAACATATTTATAGTTAGATAGCAACACAGCCTACTTATAGTTAGATAGCAACACAACATATTTATAGTTAGATAGCAACACAGCCTACTTATAGTTAGATAGCGACAGAGCCTACTTATAGTTAGATAGCAACACAACATATTTATAGTTAGATAGCAACACAGCCTACTTATAGTTAGATAGCAACACAACATAGTTATAGTTAGATAGCAACACAACATATTTATAGTTAGATAGCAACACAGCCTACTTATAGTTAGATAGCAACACAGGATACTTATAGTTAGATAGCAACACAATATATTTATAGTTAGATAGCAACACAATATATTTATAGTTAGATAGCAACACAACATACTTATAGTTAGATAGCAACACAACCTACTTATAGTTAGATAGCAACACAGGATACTTATAGTTAGATAGAAAAACAACACACTTATAGTTAGATAGCCACACAACATACTTATAGTTAGATAGCAACACAACATATTTATAGTTAGATAGCAACACAACATATTTATAGTTAGATAGCAACACATCCTATTTATAGTTAGATAGCAACACAACATATTTATAGTTAGATAGCAACACAACATATTTATAGTTAGATAGCAACACAACATACATATAGTTAGATAGCAACACAACATATTTATAGTTAGATAGCAACACAACATATTTATAGTTAGATAGCAACACAACATATTTATAGTTAGATAGCAACACATCCTATTTATAGTTAGATAGCAACACAGCATACTTATAGTTAGATAGAAAAACAACATATTTATAGTTAGATAGCAACACAACATACATATAGTTAGATAGCAACATAACATACATATAGTTAGATAGCAACACAACATACATATAGTTAGATAGCAACACAACATATTTATAGTTAGATAGCAACAGAGCCTACTTATAGTTAGATAGCAACACAACATTTATAGTTAGATAGCAACACAGCCTACTCATCGTTAAATAGCAACACAGCCTACTTATAGTTAGATAGCAACACAGCCTACTTATAGTTAGATAGCAACACAGCCTACATATAGTTAGATAGCAACACAACATATTTATAGTTAGATAGCAACACAGCCTACTTATAGTTAGATAGCAACACAACATATTTATAGTTAGATAGCAACACAGCCTACTTATAGTTAGATAGCAACACAACATATTTATAGTTAGATAGCAACACAACATACTTATAGTTAGATAGCAACACAACCTACTTATAGTTAGATAGCAACACAGGATACTTATAGTTAGATAGAAAAACAACACACTTATTGTTAGATAGCCACACAACATACTTATAGTTAGATAGCAACACAACATATTTATAGTTAGATAGCAACACAACATATTTATAGTTAGATAGCAACACAACATATTTATAGTTAGATAGCAACACATCCTATTTATAGTTAGATAGCAACACAACATATTTATAGTTAGATAGAAACACAACATACATATAGTTAGATAGCAACACAACATATTTATAGTTAGATAGCAACACAACATATTTATAGTTAGATAGCAACACAACATATTTATAGTTAGATAGCAACACATCCTATTTATAGTTAGATAGCAACACAGCATACTTATAGTTAGATAGAAAAACAACATATTTATAGTTAGATAGCAACACAACATACATATAGTTAGATAGCAACACAACATATTTATAGTTAGATAGCAACACAACATATTTATAGTTAGATAGCAACACAACATATTTATAGTTAGATAGCAACACAACATATTTATAGTTAGATAGCAACACAGCCTACTTATAGTTAGATAACAACAGAGCCTACTTATAGTTAGATAGCAACACAACATATTTATAGTTAGATAGCAACACAACATATTTATAGTTAGATAGCAACACAGCCTACTTATAGGTAGCTAGCAACACAACATATTTATAGATAGATAGCAACACAATATATTTATAGTTAGATAGTAACACAATATATTTATAGTTAGATAGCAACACAACATACTTATAGTTATATAGCAACACAGGATACTTATAGTTAGATAGAATAACAACACACTTATAGTTAGATAGCCACACAACATATTTATAGTTAGATAGCAAGACAACATATTTATAGTTAGATAGCAACACAGCCTACTTATAGTTAGATAGCAACACAGCCTACTTATAGTTAGATAGCAACACAACATATGTATAGTTAGATAGCAACACAACATATTTATAGTTAGATAGCAACACAACATATTTATAGTTAGATAGCAACACAGCCTACTTATAGTTAGATAGCAACACAGCCTACTTATAGTTAGATAGCAACACAACATATTTATAGTTAGATAGCAACACAGCCTACTCATAGTTAGATAGCAACACAACATATTTATAGTTAGATAGCAACACAGCCTACTTATAGTTAGATAGCAACACAACATATTTATAGTTAGATAGCCGCACAACATATTTATAGTTAGATAGCAACACAGCCTACTTATAGTTAGATAGCAACACAACATATTTATAGATAGATAGCAACACAATATATTTATAGTTAGATAGCAACACAATATATTTATAGTTAGATAGCAACACAACATACTTATAGTTATATAGCAACACAGGATACTTATAGTTAGATAGAATAACAACACACTTATAGTTAGATAGCCACACAACATATTTATAGTTAGATAGCAACACAACATATTTATAGTTAGATAGCAACACAGCCTACTTATAGTTAGATAGCAACACAGCCTACTTATAGTTAGATAGCAACACAATATATTTATAGTTAGATAGCAACACAACATACTTATAGTTATATAGCAACACAGGATACTTATAGTTAGAATAACAACACACTTATAGTTAGATAGCCACACAACATATTTATAGTTAGATAGCAACACAACATATTTATAGTTAGATAGCAACACAGCCTACTTATAGTTAGATAGCAACACAGCCTACTTATAGTTAGATAGCAACACAATATGGTTATAGTTAGATAGCAATACAGCCTATTTATAGTTAGATAGCAACACAACATACATATAGTTAGACAGCAACACAACATATTTATTGTTAGATAGCAACACAACATACATATAGTTAGATAGCAACACAACATACATATAGTTAGATAGCAAAACAACATATTTATAGTTAGATAGCAACACAGCCTACTTATAGTTAGATAGCAACACAACATGTATAGTTAGATAGCAATACAGCCTACTTATCGTTAAATAGCAACACAGCCTACTTATAGTTAGATAGCAACACAGCCTACTTGTAGTTAGATAGCAACACAGCCTACTTATAGTTAGATAGCAACACAACATATTTATAGTTAGATAGCAACACAGCCTACTTATAGTTAGATAGCAACAGAACATATTTATAGTTAGATAGCAACACAGCCTACTTATAGTTAGATAGCAACACAACATATTTATAGTTAGATAGCAACACAGCCTACTTATAGTTAGATAGCGACAGAGCCTACTTATAGTTAGATAGCAACACAACATATTTATAGTTAGATAGCAACACAGCCTACTTATAGTTAGATAGCAACACAACATAGTTATAGTTAGATAGCAACACAACATATTTATAGTTAGATAGCAACACAGCCTACTTATAGTTAGATAGCAACACAGGATACTTATAGTTAGATAGCAACACAATATATTTATAGTTAGATAGCAACACAATATATTTATAGTTAGATAGCAACACAACATATTTATAGTTAGATAGCAACACATCCTATTTATAGTTAGATAGCAACACAACATATTTATAGTTAGATAGCAACACAACATATTTATAGTTAGATAGCAACACAACATACATATAGTTAGATAGCAACACAACATATTTATAGTTAGATAGCAACACAACATATTTATAGTTAGATAGCAACACAACATATTTATAGTTAGATAGCAACACATCCTATTTATAGTTAGATAGCAACACAGCATACTTATAGTTAGATAGAAAAACAACATATTTATAGTTAGATAGCAACACAACATACATATAGTTAGATAGCAACATAACATACATATAGTTAGATAGCAACACAACATACATATAGTTAGATAGCAACACAACATATTTATAGTTAGATAGCAACACAGCCTACTTATAGTTAGATAGCAACACAACATTTATAGTTAGATAGCAACACAGCCTACTTATCGTTAAATAGCAACACAGCCTACTTATAGTTTGATAGCAACACAGCCTACTTATAGTTAGATAGCAACACAGTCTACATATAGTTAGATAGCAACACAACATATTTATAGTTAGATAGCAACACAGCCTACTTATAGTTAGATAGCAACACAACATATTTATAGTTAGATAGCAACACAGCCTACTTATAGTTAGATAGCGACAGAGCCTACTTATAGTTAGATAGCAACACAACATATGTATAGTTAGATAGCAACACAGCCTACTTATAGTTAGATAGCAACACAACATATTTATAGTTAGATAGCAACACAACATATTTATAGTTAGATAGCAACACAGCCTACTTATAGTTAGATAGCAACACAGGATACTTATAGTTAGATAGCAACACAACATATTTATAGTTAGATAGCAACACAATATATTTATAGTTAGATAGCAACACAACATACTTATAGTTAGATAGCAACACAACCTACTTATAGTTAGATAGCAACACAGGATACTTATAGTTAGATAGAAAAACAACACACTTATTGTTAGATAGCCACACAACATACTTATAGTTAGATAGCAACACAACATATTTATAGTTAGATAGCAACACAACATATTTATAGTTAGATAGCAACACAACATATTTATAGTTAGATAGCAACACATCCTATTTATAGTTAGATAGCAACACAACATATTTATAGTTAGATAGCAACACAACATATTTATAGTTAGATAGAAACACAACATACATATAGTTAGATAGCAACACAACATATTTATAGTTAGATAGCAACACAACATATTTATAGTTAGATAGCAACACCACATATTTATAGTTAGATAGCAACACATCCTATTTATAGTTAGATAGCAACACAGCATACTTATAGTTAGATAGAAAAACAACATATTTATAGTTAGATAGCAACACAACATACATATAGTTAGATAGCAACACAACATATTTATAGTTAGATAACAACACAACCTACTTATAGTTAGATAGCAACACAACATATTTATAGTTAGATAGCAACGCAGCCTACTTATAGTTAGATAACAACAGAGCCTACTTATAGTTAGATAGCAACACAACATATTTATAGTTAGATAGCAACACAACATATTTATAGTTAGATAGCAACACAGCCTACTTATAGGTAGCTAGCAACACAACATATTTATAGATAGATAGCAACACAATATATTTATAGTTAGATAGTAACACAATATATTTATAGTTAGATAGCAACACAACATACTTATAGTTATATAGCAACACAGGATACTTATAGTTAGATAGAATAACAACACACTTATAGTTAGATAGCCACACAACATATTTATAGTTAGATAGCAACACAACATATTTATAGTTAGATAGCAACACAGCCTACTTATAGTTAGATAGCAACACAGCCTACTTATAGTTAGATAGCAACACAATATGTTTATAGTTAGATAGCAACACAACATACTTATAGTTATATAGCAACACAGGATACTTATAGTTAGATAGAATAACAACACACTTATAGTTAGATAGCCACACAACATATTTATAGTTAGATAGCAAGACAACATATTTATAGTTAGATAGCAACACAGCCTACTTATAGTTAGATAGCAACACAGCCTACTTATAGTTAGATAGCAACACAGCCTACTTATAGTTAGATAGCAACACAACATATTTATAGTTAGATAGCAACACAACATATTTATAGTTAGATAGCAACACAGCCTACTTATAGTTAGATAGCAACACAGCCTACTTATAGTTAGATAGCAACACAACATATTTATAGTTAGATAGCAACACAGCCTACTCATAGTTAGATAGCAACACAACATATTTATAGTTAGATAGCAACACAGCCTACTTATAGTTAGATAGCAACACAACATATTTATAGTTAGATAGCCGCACAACATATTTATAGTTAGATAGCAACACAGCCTACTTATAGTTAGATAGCAACACAACATATTTATAGATAGATAGCAACACAATATATTTATAGTTAGATAGCAACACAATATATTTATAGTTAGATAGCAACACAACATACTTATAGTTATATAGCAACACAGGATACTTATAGTTAGATAGAATAACAACACACTTATAGTTAGATAGCCACACAACATATTTATAGTTAGATAGCAACACAACATATTTATAGTTAGATAGCAACACAGCCTACTTATAGTTAGATAGCAACACAGCCTACTTATAGTTAGATAGCAACACAATATATTTATAGTTAGATAGCAACACAACATACTTATAGTTATATAGCAACACAGGATACTTATAGTTAGATAGAATAACAACACACTTATAGTTAGATAGCCACACAACATATTTATAGTTAGATAGCAACACAACATATTTATAGTTAGATAGCAACACAGCCTACTTATAGTTAGATAGCAACACAGCCTACTTATAGTTAGATAGCAACACAATATGGTTATAGTTAGATAGCAACACAGCCTATTTATAGTTAGATAGCAACACAACATATTTATAGTTAGATAGCAACACAACATATTTATCGTTAGATAGCAACACAACATACATATAGTTAGATAGCAACACAACATATTTATAGTTAGATAGCAACACAACATACATATAGTTAGATAGCAACACAACATATTTATAGTTAGATAGCAACACAACATACATATAGTTAGATAGCAACACAACATACATATAGTTAGATAGCAAAACAACATATTTATAGTTAGATAGCAACACAGCCTACTTATAGTTAGATAGCAACACAACATGTATAGTTAGATAGCAATACAGCCTACTTATCGTTAAATAGCAACACAGCCTACTTATAGTTAGATAGCAACACAGCCTACTTGTAGTTAGATAGCAACACAGCCTACTTATAGTTAGATAGCAACACAACATATTTATAGTTAGATAGCAACACAGCCTACTTATAGTTAGATAGCAACAGAACATATTTATAGTTAGATAGCAACACAGCCTACTTATAGTTAGATAGCAACAGAGCCTACTTATAGTTAGATAGCAACACAACATATTTATAGTTAGATAGCAACACTGCCTACTTATAGTTAGATAGCAACACAACATATTTATAGTTAGATAGCAACACAACATATTTATAGTTAGATAGCAACACAGCCTACTTATAGTTAGATAGCAACACAGGATACTTATAGTTAGATAGCAACACAACATATTTATAGTTAGATAGCAACACAACATATTTATAGTTAGATAGCAAAACATCCTATTTATAGTTAAATAGCAACACAGCATACTTATAGTTAGATAGAAAAACAACATATTTATAGTTAGATAGCAACACAACATACATATAGTTAGATAGCAACACACCATACATATAGTTAGATAGCAACACAACATATCTATAGTTAGATAGCAACACAGCCTACTTATAGTTAGATAGCAACACAACATATTTATAGTTGGATAGCAACACAACATTTATAGTTAGATAGCAACACAGCATATTTATAGTTATATAGCAAAACAACATATTTATAGTTAGATAGCAACACAGCCTACTTATAGTTAGATAGCAACACAACATTTATAGTTAGATAGCAACACAGCCTACTTATAGTTAGATAGCCACACAACATACTTATAGTTAGATAGCAACACAACATATTTATAGTTAGATAGCAACACAACATATTTATAGTTAGATAGCAACACATCCTATTTATAGTTAGATAGCAACACAACATATTTATAGTTAGATAGCAACACAACATATTTATAGTTAGATAGCAACACAACATACATATAGTTAGATAGCAAAACAACATATTTATAGTTAGATAGCAACACAACATATTTATAGTTAGATAGCAACACAACATATTTATAGTTAGATAGCAACACATCCTATTTATAGTTAGATAGCAACACAGCATACTTATAGTTAGATAGAAAAACAACATATTTATAGTTAGATAGCAACACAACATACATATAGTTAGATAGCAACACAACATACATATAGTTAGATGGCAACACAACATACATATAGTTAGATAGCAACACAACATATCTATAGTTAGATAGCAACACAGCCTACTTATAGTTAGATAGCAACACAACATATTTATAGTTAGATAGCAACACAACATATTTATAGTTAGATAGCAACACAACATATTTATAGTTAGATAACAACACAACCTACTTATAGTTAGATAGCAACACAACATATTTATAGTTAGATAGTAACACAACATATTTATAGTTAGATAGCAACACAGCCTACTTATAGTTAGATAGCAACACAACATATTTATAGTTAGATAGCAACACAACATGTTTATAGTTAGATAGCAACACAGCCTACTTATAGTTAGATAGCAATACAGCCTATTTATAGTTAGATAGCAACACAACATATTTATAGTTAGATAGCAACACAACATATTTATCGTTAGATAGCAACACAACATACATATAGTTAGATAGCAACACAACATATTTATAGTTAGATAGCAACACAACATACATATAGTTAGATAGCAACACAACATATTTATTGTTAGATAGCAACACAACATACATATAGTTAAATAGCAACACAACATACATATAGTTACATATCAAAACAACATATTTATAGTTAGATAGCAACACAGCCTACTTATAGTTAGATAGCAACACAACATTTATAGTTAGATAGCAACACAGCCTACTTATCGTTAAATAGCAACACAGCCTACTTATAGTTAGATAGCAACACAGCCTACTTATAGTTAGATAGCAACACAGCCTACTTATAGTTAGATAGCAATACAACATATTTATAGTTAGATAGCAACACAGCCTACTTATAGTTAGATAGCAACACAACATATTTATAGTTAGATAGCAACACAGCCTACCTATAGTTAGATAGCAACAGAGCCTACTTATAGTTAGATAGCAACACAACATATTTATAGTTAGATAGCAACACAGGCTACTTATAGTTAGATAGCAACACAACATATTTATAGTTAGATAGCAACACAACATATTTATAGTTAGATAGCAACACAGGATACTTATAGTTAGATAGCAACACAACATACTTATAGTTAGATAGCAACACAACATATTTATAGTTAGATAGCAACACAATATATTTATAGTTAGATAGCAACACAACATACTTATAGTTAGATAGCAACACAACCTACTTATAGTTAGATAGCAACACAGGATACTTATAGTTAGATAGAAAAACAACACACTTATAGTTAGATAGCTACACAACATACTTATAGTTAGATAGCAACACAACATATTTATAGTTAGATAGCAACACAACATATTTATAGTTAGATAGCAACACATCCTATTTATAGTTAGATAGCAACACAACATATTTATAGTTAGATAGCAACACAACATATTTATAGTTAGATAGCAACACAACATACATATAGTTAGATAGCAACACAACATATTTATAGTTAGATAGCAACACAGGATACTTATAGTTAGATAGCAACACAACATATTTATAGTTAGATAGCAACACAATATATTTATAGTTAGATAGCAACACAACATACTTATAGTTAGATAGCAACACAACCTACTTATAGTTAGATAGCAACACAGGATACTTATAGTTAGATAGAAAAACAACACACTTATAGTTAGATAGCCACACAACATACTTATAGTTAGATAGCAACACA
Organism: Eledone cirrhosa; assembly: GCA_964016885.1. NCBI lineage: Eukaryota > Metazoa > Mollusca > Cephalopoda > Octopoda > Eledonidae > Eledone > Eledone cirrhosa. Next base: position 10,619,875 of record OZ024740.1, read on the forward strand.
ACATATTTATAGTTAGATAGCAACACAACATATTTATAGTTAGATAGCAACACATCCTATTTATAGTTAGATAGCAACACAACATATTTATAGTTAGATAGCAACACAACATACATATAGTTAGATAGCAACACAACATATTTATAGTTAGATAGCAACACAACATATTTATAGTTAGATAGCAACACAACATATTTATAGTTAGATAGCAACACAGCCTACTTATAGTTAGATAACAACAGAGCCTACTTATAGTTAGATAGCAACACAACATATTTATAGTTAGATAGCAACACAACATATTTATAGTTAGATAGCAACACAGCCTACTTATAGTTAGATAGCAACACAACATATTTATAGATAGATAGCAACACAATATATTTATAGTTAGATAGTAACACAATATATTTATAGTTAGATAGCAACACAGCCTACTTTTAGTTAGATAGCGACAGAGCCTACTTATAGTTAGATAGCAACACAACATATTTATAGTTAGATATCAACACAGCCTACTTATAGTTAGATAGCAACACAACATATTTATAGTTAGATAGCAACACAGCCTACTTATAGTTAGATAGCACAGAGCCTACTTATAGTTAGATAGCAACACGACATATTTATAGTTAGATAGCAACACAGCCTACTTATAGTTAGATAGCAACACAACATATTTATAGTTAGATAGCAACACAACATATTTATAGTTAGATAGCAACACAGCCTACTTATAATTAGATAGCAACACAACATTTATAGTTAGATAGCAACACAGCCTACTTATCGTTAAATAGCAACACAGCCTACTTATAGTTAGATAGTAACACAGCCTACTTATAGTTAGATAGCAACACAGCCTACATATAGTTAGATAGCAACACAAAATATTTATAGTTAGATAGCAACACAGCCTACTTATAGTTAGATAGCAACACAACATATTTATAGTTAGATAGCAACACAGCCTACTTATAGTTAGATAGCGACAGAGCCTACTTATAGTTAGATAGCAACACAACATATTTATAGTTAGATATCAACACAGCCTACTTATAGTTAGATAGCAACACAACATATTTATAGTTAGATAGCAACACAGCCTACTTATAGTTAGATAGCACAGAGCCTACTTATAGTTAGATAGCAACACGACATATTTATAGTTAGATAGCAACACAGCCTACATATAGTTAGATAGCAACACAACATATTTATAGTTAGATAGCAACACAACATATTTATAGTTAGATAGCAACACAGCCTACTTATAGTTAGATAGCAACACAACATTTATAGTTAGATAGCAACACAGCCTACTTATCGTTAAATAGCAACACAGCCTACTTATAGTTAGATAGCAACACAGCCTACTTATAGTTAGATAGCAACACAGCCTACATATAGTTAGATAGCAACACAAAATATTTATAGTTAGATAGCAACACAGCCTACTTATAGTTAGATAGCAACACAACATATTTATAGTTAGATAGCAACACAGCCTACTTATAGTTAGATAGCGACAGAGCCTACTTATAGTTAGATAGCAACACAACATATTTATAGTTAGATAGCAACACAGCCTACTTATAGTTAGATAGCAACACAACATAGTTATAGTTAGATAGCAACACAACATATTTATAGTTAGATAGCAACACAGCCTACTTATAGTTAGATAGCAACACAGGATACTTATAGTTAGATAGCAACACAATATATTTATAGTTAGATAGCAACACAATATATTTATAGTTAGATAGCAACACAACATACTTATAGTTAGATAGCAACACAACCTACTTATAGTTAGATAGCAACACAGGATACTTATAGTTAGATAGAAAAACAACACACTTATAGTTAGATAGCCACACAACATACTTATAGTTAGATAGCAACACAACATATTTATAGTTAGATAGCAACACAACATATTTATAGTTAGATAGCAACACATCCTATTTATAGTTAGATAGCAACACAACATATTTATAGTTAGATAGCAACACAACATACATATAGTTAGATAGCAACACAACATATTTATAGTTAGATAGCAACACAACATATTTATAGTTAGATAGCAACACAACATATTTATAGTTAGATAGCAACACATCCTATTTATAGTTAGATAGCAACACAGCATACTTATAGTTAGATAGCAACACAACATTTATAGTTAGATAGCAACACAGCATACATATAGTTAGATAGCAACATAACATACATATAGTTACATAGCAACACAACATACATATAGTTAGATAGCAACACAACATATTTATAGTTAGATAGCAACACAGCCTACTTATAGTTAGATAGCAACACAACATTTATAGTTAGATAGCAACACAGCCTACTTATCGGTAAATAGCAACACAGCCTACTTATAGTTAGATAGCAACACAACATATTTATAATTAGATAACAACGCAGCCTACTTATAGTTAGATAGCACAGAGCCTACTTATAGTTAGATAGCAACACGACATATTTATAGTTAGATAGCAACACAGCCTACTTATAGTTAGATAGCAACACAACATATTTTTAGTTAGATAGCAACACAGCCTACTTATAGTTAGATAGCAACACAACATTTATAGTTAGATAGCAACACAGCCTACTTATCGTTAAATAGCAACACAGCCTACTTATAGTTAGATAGCAACACAGCCTACATATAGTTAGATAGCAACACAACATATTTATAGTTAGATAGCAACACAGCCTACTTATAGTTAGATAGCAACACAACATATTTATAGTTAGATAGCAACACAGCCTACTTATAGTTAGATAGCGACAGAGCCTACTTATAGTTAGATAGCAACACAACATATTTATAGTTAGATAGCAACACAGCCTACTTATAGTTAGATAGCAACACAACATAGTTATAGTTAGATAGCAACACAACATATTTATAGTTAGATAGCAACACAGCCTACTTATAGTTAGATAGCAACACAGGATACTTATAGTTAGATAGCAACACAATATATTTATAGTTAGATAGCAACACAATATATTTATAGTTAGATAGCAACACAACATACTTATAGTTAGATAGCAAAACAACCTACTTATAGTTAGATAGCAACACAGGATACTTATAGTTAGATAGAAAAACAACACACTTATAGTTAGATAGCCACACAACATACTTATAGTTAGATAGCAACACAACATATTTATAGTTAGATAGCAACACATCCTATTTATAGTTAGATAGCAACACAACATATTTATAGTTAGATAGCAACACAACATATTTATAGTTAGATAGCAACACAACATACATATAGTTAGATAGCAACACAACATATTTATAGTTAGATAGCAACACAACATATTTATAGTTAGATAGCAACACAACATATTTATAGTTAGATAGCAACACATCCTATTTATAGTTAGATAGCAACACAGCATACTTATAGTTAGATAGAAAAACAACATATTTATAGTTAGATAGCAACACAACATACATATAGTTAGATAGCAACATAACATACATATAGTTAGATAGCAACACAACATACATATAGTTAGATAGCAACACAACATATTTATAGTTAGATAGCAACACAACATTTATAGTTAGATAGCAACACAGCCTACTTATCGTTAAATAGCAACACAGCCTACTTATAGTTAGATAGCAACACAGCCTACTTATAGTTAGATAGCAACACAGCCTACATATAGTTAGATAGCAACACAACATATTTATAGTTAGATAGCAACACAGCCTACTTATAGTTAGATAGCAACACAACATATTTATAGTTAGATAGCAACACAGCCTACTTATAGTTAGATAGCGACAGAGCCTACTTATAGTTAGATAGCAACACAACATATGTATAGTTAGATAGCAACACAGCCTACTTATAGTTAGATAGCAACACAACATATTTATAGTTAGATAGAAACACAACATATTTATAGTTAGATAGCAACACAGCCTACTTTTAGTTAGATAGCAACACAGGATACTTATAGTTAGATAGCAACACAACATATTTATAGTTAGATAGCAACACAATATATTTATAGTTAGATAGCAACACAACATACTTATAGTTAGATAGCAACACAACCTACTTATAGTTAGATAGCAACACAGGATACTTATAGTTAGATAGAAAAACAACACACTTATTGTTAGATAGCCACACAACATACTTATAGTTAGATAGCAACACAACATATTTATAGTTAGATAGCAACACAACATATTTATAGTTAGATAGCAACACAGCCTACTTATAGTTAGATAGCAACACAACATATTTATAGTTAGATAGCAACACAGCCTACTTATAGTTAGATAACAACAGAGTCTACTTATAGTTAGATAGCAACACAACATATTTATAGTTAGATAGCAACACAACATATTTATAGTTAGATAGCAACACAGCCTACTTATAGTTAGATAGCAACACAACATATTTATAGATAGATAGCAACACAATATATTTATAGTTAGATAGTAACACAATATATTTATAGTTAGATAGCAACACAGCCTACTTTTAGTTAGATAGCGACAGAGCCTACTTATAGTTAGATAGCAACACAACATATTTATAGTTAGATATCAACACAGCCTACTTATAGTTAGATAGCAACACAACATATTTATAGTTAGATAGCAACACAGCCTACTTATAGTTAGATAGCACAGAGCCTACTTATAGTTAGATAGCAACACGACATATTTATAGTTAGATAGCAACACAGCCTACTTATAGTTAGATAGCAACACAACATATTTATAGTTAGATAGCAACACAACATATTTATAGTTAGATAGCAACACAGCCTACTTATAGTTAGATAGCAACACAACATTTATAGTTAGATAGCAACACAGCCTACTTATCGTTAAATAGCAACACAGCCTACTTATAGTTAGATAGTAACACAGCCTACTTATAGTTAGATAGCAACACAGCCTACATATAGTTAGATAGCAACACAAAATATTTATAGTTAGATAGCAACACAGCCTACTTATAGTTAGATAGCAACACAACATATTTATAGTTAGATAGCAACACAGCCTACTTATAGTTAGATAGCGACAGAGCCTACTTATAGTTAGATAGCAACACAACATATTTATAGTTAGATATCAACACAGCCTACTTATAGTTAGATAGCAACACAACATATTTATAGTTAGATAGCAACACAGCCTACTTATAGTTAGATAGCACAGAGCCTACTTATAGTTAGATAGCAACACGACATATTTATAGTTAGATAGCAACACAGCCTACTTATAGTTAGATAGCAACACAACATATTTATAGTTAGATAGCAACACAACATATTTATAGTTAGATAGCAACACAGCCTACTTATAGTTAGATAGCAACACAACATTTATAGTTAGATAGCAACACAGCCTACTTATCGTTAAATAGCAACACAGCCTACTTATAGTTAGATAGCAACACAGCCTACTTATAGTTAGATAGCAACACAGCCTACATATAGTTAGATAGCAACACAAAATATTTATAGTTAGATAGCAACACAGCCTACTTATAGTTAGATAGCGACAGAGCCTACTTATAGTTAGATAGCAACACAACATATTTATAGTTAGATAGCAACACAGCCTACTTATAGTTAGATAGCAACACAACATAGTTATAGTTAGATAGCAACACAACATATTTATAGTTAGATAGCAACACAGCCTACTTATAGTTAGATAGCAACACAGGATACTTATAGTTAGATAGCAACACAATATATTTATAGTTAGATAGCAACACAATATATTTATAGTTAGATAGCAACACAACATACTTATAGTTAGATAGCAACACAACCTACTTATAGTTAGATAGCAACACAGGATACTTATAGTTAGATAGAAAAACAACACACTTATAGTTAGATAGCCACACAACATACTTATAGTTAGATAGCAACACAACATATTTATAGTTAGATAGCAACACAACATATTTATAGTTAGATAGCAACACATCCTATTTATAGTTAGATAGCAACACAACATATTTATAGTTAGATAGCAACACAACATACATATAGTTAGATAGCAACACAACATATTTATAGTTAGATAGCAACACAACATATTTATAGTTAGATAGCAACACAACATATTTATAGTTAGATAGCAACACATCCTATTTATAGTTAGATAGCAACACAGCATACTTATAGTTAGATAGCAACACAACATTTATAGTTAGATAGCAACACAGCATACATATAGTTAGATAGCAACATAACATACATATAGTTACATAGCAACACAACATACATATAGTTAGATAGCAACACAACATATTTATAGTTAGATAGCAACACAGCCTACTTATAGTTAGATAGCAACACAACATTTATAGTTAGATAGCAACACAGCCTACTTATCGGTAAATAGCAACACAGCCTACTTATAGTTAGATAGCAACACAACATATTTATAATTAGATAACAACGCAGCCTACTTATAGTTAGATAGCACAGAGCCTACTTATAGTTAGATAGCAACACGACATATTTATAGTTAGATAGCAACACAGCCTACTTATAGTTAGATAGCAACACAACATATTTATAGTTAGATAGCAACACAGCCTACTTATAGTTAGATAGCAACACAACATTTATAGTTAGATAGCAACACAGCCTACTTATCGTTAAATAGCAACACAGCCTACTTATAGTTAGATAGCAACACAGCCTACATATAGTTAGATAGCAACACAACATATTTATAGTTAGATAGCAACACAGCCTACTTATAGTTAGATAGCAACACAACATATTTATAGTTAGATAGCAACACAGCCTACTTATAGTTAGATAGCGACAGAGCCTACTTATAGTTAGATAGCAACACAACATATTTATAGTTAGATAGCAACACAGCCTACTTATAGTTAGATAGCAACACAACATAGTTATAGTTAGATAGCAACACAACATATTTATAGTTAGATAGCAACACAGCCTACTTATAGTTAGATAGCAACACAGGATACTTATAGTTAGATAGCAACACAATATATTTATAGTTAGATAGCAACACAATATATTTATAGTTAGATAGCAACACAACATACTTATAGTTAGATAGCAAAACAACCTACTTATAGTTAGATAGCAACACAGGATACTTATAGTTAGATAGAAAAACAACACACTTATAGTTAGATAGCCACACAACATACTTATAGTTAGATAGCAACACAACATATTTATAGTTAGATAGCAACACAACATATTTATAGTTAGATAGCAACACATCCTATTTATAGTTAGATAGCAACACAACATATTTATAGTTAGATAGCAACACAACATATTTATAGTTAGATAGCAACACAACATACATATAGTTAGATAGCAACACAACATATTTATAGTTAGATAGCAACACAACATATTTATAGTTAGATAGCAACACAACATATTTATAGTTAGATAGCAACACATCCTATTTATAGTTAGATAGCAACACAGCATACTTATAGTTAGATAGAAAAACAACATATTTATAGTTAGATAGCAACACAACATACATATAGTTAGATAGCAACATAACATACATATAGTTAGATAGCAACACAACATACATATAGTTAGATAGCAACACAACATATTTATAGTTAGATAGCAACACAACATTTATAGTTAGATAGCAACACAGCCTACTTATCGTTAAATAGCAACACAGCCTACTTATAGTTAGATAGCAACACAGCCTACTTATAGTTAGATAGCAACACAGCCTACATATAGTTAGATAGCAACACAACATATTTATAGTTAGATAGCAACACAGCCTACTTATAGTTAGATAGCAACACAACATATTTATAGTTAGATAGCAACACAGCCTACTTATAGTTAGATAGCGACAGAGCCTACTTATAGTTAGATAGCAACACAACATATGTATAGTTAGATAGCAACACAGCCTACTTATAGTTAGATAGCAACACAACATATTTATAGTTAGATAGAAACACAACATATTTATAGTTAGATAGCAACACAGCCTACTTATAGTTAGATAGCAACACAGGATACTTATAGTTAGATAGCAACACAACATATTTGTAGTTAGATAGCAACACAATATATTTATAGTTAGATAGCAACACAACATACTTATAGTTAGATAGCAACACAACCTACTTATAGTTAGATAGCAACACAGGATACTTATAGTTAGATAGAAAAACAACACACTTATTGTTAGATAGCCACACAACATACTTATAGTTAGATAGCAACACAACATATTTATAGTTAGATAGCAACACAACATATTTATAGTTAGATAGCAACACAGCCTACTTATAGTTAGATAGCAACACAACATATTTATAGTTAGATAGCAACACAGCCTACTTATAGTTAGATAACAACAGAGCCTACTTATAGTTAGATAGCAACACAACATATTTATAGTTAGATAGCAACACAACATATTTATAGTTAGATAGCAACACAGCCTACTTATAGTTAGATAGCAACACAACATATTTATAGATAGATAGCAACACAATATATTTATAGTTAGATAGTAACACAATATATTTATAGTTAGATAGCAACACAGCCTACTTTTAGTTAGATAGCGACAGAGCCTACTTATAGTTAGATAGCAACACAACATATTTATAGTTAGATATCAACACAGCCTACTTATAGTTAGATAGCAACACAACATATTTATAGTTAGATAGCAACACAGCCTACTTATAGTTAGATAGCGCAGAGCCTACTTATAGTTAGATAGCAACACGACATATTTATAGTTAGATAGCAACACAGCCTACTTATAGTTAGATAGCAACACAACATATTTATAGTTAGATAGCAACACAACATATTTATAGTTAGATAGCAACACAGCCTACTTATAGTTAGATAGCAACACAACATTTATAGTTAGATAGCAACACAGCCTACTTATCGTTAAATAGCAACACAGCCTACTTATAGTTAGATAGCAACACAGCCTACTTATAGTTAGATAGCAACACAGCCTACATATAGTTAGATAGCAACACAAAATATTTATAGTTAGATAGCAACACAGCCTACTTATAGTTAGATAGCAACACAACATATTTATAGTTAGATAGCAACACAGCCTACTTATAGTTAGATAGCGACACAACATATTTATAGTTAGATAGCAACACAGCCTACTTATAGTTAGATAGCAACACAACATAGTTATAGTTAGATAGCAACACAACATATTTATAGTTAGATAGCAACACAGCCTACTTATAGTTAGATAGCAACACAGGATACTTATAGTTAGATAGCAACACAATATATTTATAGTTAGATAGCAACACAATATATTTATAGTTAGATAGCAACACAACATACTTATAGTTAGATAGCAACACAACCTACTTATAGTTAGATAGCAACACAGGATACTTATAGTTAGATAGAAAAACAACACACTTATAGTTAGATAGCCACACAACATACTTATAGTTAGATAGCAACAACATATTTATAGTTAGATAGCAACACAACATATTTATAGTTAGATAGCAACACATCCTATTTATAGTTAGATAGCAACACAACATATTTATAGTTAGATAGCAACACAACATACATATAGTTAGATAGCAACACAACATATTTATAGTTAGATAGCAACACAACATATTTATAGTTAGATAGCAACACAACATATTTATAGTTAGATAGCAACACATCCTATTTATAGTTAGATAGCAACACAGCATACTTATAGTTAGATAGCAACACAACATTTATAGTTAGATAGCAACACAACATACATATAGTTAGATAGCAACATAACATACATATAGTTAGATAGCAACACAGCCTACTTATAGTTAGATAGCAACACAACATTTATAGTTAGATAGCAACACAGCCTACTTATCGGTAAATAGCAACACAGCCTACTTATAGTTAGATAGCAACACAGCCTACTTATAGTTAGATAGCAACACAGCCTACATATAGTTAGATAGCAACACAACATATTTATAGTTAGATAGCAACACAGCCTACTTATAGTTAGATAGCAACACAACATATTTATAGTTAGATAGCAACACAGCCTACTTATAGTTAGATAGCGACAGAGCCTACTTATAGTTAGATAGCAACACAACATATGTATAGTTAGATAGCAACACAGCCTACTTATAGTTAGATAGCAACACAACATATTTATAGTTAGATAGCAACACAACATATTTATAGTTAGATAGCAACACAGCCTACTTATAGTTAGATAGCAACACAGGATACTTATAGTTAGATAGCAACACAACATATTTATAGTTAGATAGCAACACAATATATTTATAGTTAGATAGCAACACAACATACTTATAGTTAGATAGCAACACAACCTACTTATAGTTAGATAGCAACACAGGATACTTATAGTTAGATAGAAAAACAACACACTTATTGTTAGATAGCCACACAACATACTTATAGTTAGATAGCAACACAACATATTTATAGTTAGATAGCAACACAACATATTTATAGTTAGATAGCAACACAACATATTTATAGTTAGATAGCAACACATCCTATTTATAGTTAGATAGCAAGACAACATATTTATAGTTAGATAGCAACACAACATATTTATAGTTAGATAGCAACACAACATACATATAGTTAGATAGCAACACAACATATTTATAGTTAGATAGCAACACAACATATTTATAGTTAGATAGCAACACAACATATTTATAGTTAGATAGCAACACAGCCTACTTATCGTTAAATAGCAACACAGCCTACTTATAGTTAGATAGCAACACAGCCTACTTATAGTTAAATAGCAACACAGCCTACATATAGTTAGATAGCAACACAACATATTTATAGTTAGATAGCAACACAGCCTACTTATAGTTAGATAGCAACACAACATATTTATAGTTAGATAGCAACACAGCCTACTTATAGTTAGATAGCGACAGAGCCTACTTATAGTTAGATAGCAACACAACATATTTAGAGTTAGATAGCAACACAGCCTACTTATAGTTAGATAGCAACACAACATAGTTATAGTTAGATAGCAACACAACATATTTATAGTTAGATAGCAACACAGCCTACTTATAGTTAGATAGCAACACAGGATACTTATAGTTAGATAGCAACACAATATATTTATAGTTAGATAGCAACACAATATATTTATAGTTAGATAGCAACACAACATACTTATAGTTAGATAGCAACACAACCTACTTATAGTTAGATAGCAACACAGGATACTTATAGTTAGATAGAAAAACAACACACTTATAGTTAGATAGCCACACAACATACTTATAGTTAGATAGCAACAACATATTTATAGTTAGATAGCAACACAACATATTTATAGTTAGATAGCAACACATCCTATTTATAGTTAGATAGCAACACAACATATTTATAGTTAGATAGCAACACAACATACATATAGTTAGATAGCAACACAACATATTTATAGTTAGATAGCAACACAACATATTTATAGTTAGATAGCAACACAACATATTTATAGTTAGATAGCAACACATCCTATTTATAGTTAGATAGCAACACAGCATACTTATAGTTAGATAGCAACACAACATTTATAGTTAGATAGCAACACAACATACATATAGTTAGATAGCAACATAACATACATATAGTTAGATAGCAACACAGCCTACTTATAGTTAGATAGCAACACAACATTTATAGTTAGATAGCAACACAGCCTACTTATCGGTAAATAGCAACACAGCCTACTTATAGTTAGATAGCAACACAGCCTACTTATAGTTAGATAGCAACACAGCCTACATATAGTTAGATAGCAACACAACATATTTATAGTTAGATAGCAACACAGCCTACTTATAGTTAGATAGCAACACAACATATTTATAGTTAGATAGCAACACAGCCTACTTATAGTTAGATAGCGACAGAGCCTACTTATAGTTAGATAGCAACACAACATATGTATAGTTAGATAGCAACACAGCCTACTTATAGTTAGATAGCAACACAACATATTTATAGTTAGATAGCAACACAACATATTTATAGTTAGATAGCAACACAGCCTACTTATAGTTAGATAGCAACACAGGATACTTATAGTTAGATAGCAACACAACATATTTATAGTTAGATAGCAACACAATATATTTATAGTTAGATAGCAACACAACATACTTATAGTTAGATAGCAACACAACCTACTTATAGTTAGATAGCAACACAGGATACTTATAGTTAGATAGAAAAACAACACACTTATTGTTAGATAGCCACACAACATACTTATAGTTAGATAGCAACACAACATATTTATAGTTAGATAGCAACACAACATATTTATAGTTAGATAGCAACACAACATATTTATAGTTAGATAGCAACACATCCTATTTATAGTTAGATAGCAAGACAACATATTTATAGTTAGATAGCAACACAACATATTTATAGTTAGATAGCAACACAACATACATATAGTTAGATAGCAACACAACATATTTATAGTTAGATAGCAACACAACATATTTATAGTTAGATAGCAACACAACATATTTATAGTTAGATAGCAACACAGCCTACTTATCGTTAAATAGCAACACAGCCTACTTATAGTTAGATAGCAACACAGCCTACTTATAGTTAGATAGCAACACAGCCTACATATAGTTAGATAGCAACACAACATATTTATAGTTAGATAGCAACACAGCCTACTTATAGTTAGATAGCAACACAACATATTTATAGTTAGATAGCAACACAGCCTACTTATAGTTAGATAGCGACAGAGCCTACTTATAGTTAGATAGCAACACAACATATTTAGAGTTAGATAGCAACACAGCCTACTTATAGTTAGATAGCAACACAACATAGTTATAGTTAGATAGCAACACAACATATTTATAGTTAGATAGCAACACAGCCTACTTATAGTTAGATAGCAACACAGGATACTTATAGTTAGATAGCAACACAATATATTTATAGTTAGATAGCAACACAATATATTTATAGTTAGATAGCAACACAACATACTTATAGTTAGATAGCAACACAACCTACTTATAGTTAGATAGCAACACAGGATACTTATAGTTAGATAGAAAAACAACACACTTATAGTTAGATAGCCACACAACATACTTATAGTTAGATAGCAACACAACATATTTATAGTTAGATAGCAACACAACATATTTATAGTTAGATAGCAACACATCCTATTTATAGTTAGATAGCAACACAACATATTTATAGTTAGATAGCAACACAACATACATATAGTTAGATAGCAACACAACATATTTATAGTTAGATAGCAACACAACATATTTATAGTTAGATAGCAACACAACATATTTATAGTTAGATAGCAACACATCCTATTTATAGTTAGATAGCAACACAGCATACTTATAGTTAGATAGCAACACAACATTTATAGTTAGATAGCAACACAACATACATATAGTTAGATAGCAACATAACATACATATAGTTAGATAGCAACACAACATACATATAGTTAGATAGCAACACAACATATTTATAGTTAGATAGCAACACAGCCTACTTATAGTTAGATAGCAACACAACATTTATAGTTAGATAGCAACACAGCCTACTTATCGGTAAATAGCAACACAGCCTACTTATAGTTAGATAGCAACACAGCCTACTTATAGTTAGATAGCAACACAGCCTACATATAGTTAGATAGCAACACAACATATTTATAGTTAGATAGCAACACAGCCTACTTATAGTTAGATAGCAACACAACATATTTATAGTTAGATAGCAACACAGCCTACTTATAGTTAGATAGCGACAGAGCCTACTTATAGTTAGATAGCAACACAACATATGTATAGTTAGATAGCAACACAGGCTACTTATAGTTAGATAGCAACACAACATATTTATAGTTAGATAGCAACACAACATATTTATAGTTAGATAGCAACACAGCCTACTTATAGTTAGATAGCAACACAGGATACTTATAGTTAGATAGCAACACAACATATTTATAGTTAGATAGCAACACAATATATTTATAGTTAGATAGCAACACAACATACTTATAGTTAGATACCAACACAACCTACTTATAGTTAGATAGCAACACAGGATACTTATAGTTAGATAGAAAAACAACACACTTATTGTTAGATAGCCACACAACATACTTATAGTTAGATAGCAACACAACATATTTATAGTTAGATAGCAACACAGCCTACTTATAGTTAGATAGCAAAACAACATATTTATAGTTAGATAGCAACACAGCCTACTTATAGTTAGATAGCAACACAACATGTATAGTTAGATAGCAATACAGCCTACTTATCGTTAAATAGCAACACAGCCTACTTATAGTTAGATAGCAACACAGCCTACTTGTAGTTAGATACCAACACAGCCTACTTATAGTTAGATAGCAACACAATATATTTATAGTTAGATAGCAACACAACATACTTATAGTTATATAGCAACACAGGATACTTATAGTTAGATAGAATAACAACACACTTATAGCTAGATAGCCACACAACATATTTATAGTTAGATAGCAACACAACATATTTATAGTTAGATAGCAACACAGCCTACTTATAGTTAGATAGCAACACAGCCTACTTATAGTTAGATAGCAACACAATATATTTATAGTTAGATAGCAACACAACATACTTATAGTTATATAGCAACACAGGATACTTATAGTTAGATAGAATAACAACACACTTATAGTTAGATAGCCACACAACATATTTATAGTTAGATAGCAACACAACATATTTATAGTTAGATAGCAACACAGCCTACTTATAGTTAGATAGTAACACAGCCTACTTATAGTTAGATAGCAACACAATATGGTTATAGTTAGATAGCAACACAGCCTATTTATAGTTAGATAGCAACACAACATATTTATAGTTAGATAGCAACACAACATATTTATCGTTAGATAGCAACACAACATACATATAGTTAGATAGCAACACAACATACATATAGTTAGATAGCAACACAACATATTTATTGTTAGATAGCAAAACAACATATTTATAGTTAGATAGCAACACAGCCTACTTATAGTTAGATAGCAACACAACATGTATAGTTAGATAGCAATACAGCCTACTTATCGTTAAATAGCAACACAGCCTACTTATAGTTAGATAGCAACACAGCCTACTTGTAGTTAGATAGCAACACAGCCTACTTATAGTTAGATAGCAACACAACATATTTATAGTTAGATAGCAACACAGCCTACTTATAGTTAGATAGCAACAGAACATATTTATAGTTAGATAGCAACACAGCCTACTTATAGTTAGATAGCAACAGAGCCTACTTATAGTTAGATAGCAACACAACATATTTATAGTTAGATAGCAACACAGCCTACTTATAGTTAGATAGCAACACAACATATTTATAGTTAGATAGCAACACAACATATTTATAGTTAGATAGCAACACAACATATTTATAGTTAGATAGCAAAACATCCTATTTATAGTTAAATAGCAACACAGCATACTTATAGTTAGATAGAAAAACAACATATTTATAGTTAGATAGCAACACAACATACATATAGTTAGATAGCAACACACCATACATATAGTTAGATAGCAACACAACATATCTATAGTTAGATAGCAACACAGCCTACTTATAGTTAGATAGCAACACAACATATTTATAGTTGGATAGCAACACAACATTTATAGTTAGATAGCAACACAGCATATTTATAGTTATATAGCAAAACAACATATTTATAGTTAGATAGCAACACAGCCTACTTATAGTTAGATAGCAACACAACATTTATAGTTAGATAGCAACACAGCCTACTTATAGTTAGATAGCCACACAACATACTTATAGTTAGATAGCAACACAACATACATATAGTTAGATAGCAAAACAACATATTTATAGTTAGATAGCAACACAACATATTTATAGTTAGATAGCAACACAACATATTTATAGTTAGATAGCAACACAACATATTTATAGTTAGATAGCAACACATCCTATTTATAGTTAGATAGCAACACAGCATACTTATAGTTAGATAGAAAAACAACATATTTATAGTTAGATAGCAACACAACATACATATAGTTAGATAGCAACACAACATACATATAGTTAGATGGCAACACAACATACATATAGTTAGATAGCAACACAACATATCTATAGTTAGATAGCAACACAGCCTACTTATAGTTAGATAGCAACACAACATATTTATAGTTAGATAGCAACACAACATTTATAGTTAGATAGCAACACAGCATATTTATAGTTATATAGCAAAACAACATATTTATAGTTAGATAGCAACACAACATATTTATAGTTAGATAGCAACACAGCCTACTTATAGTTAGATAGCAACACAATATTTATAGTTAGATAGCAACACAACATATATATAGTTAGATAGCAACACTGCATACTTATAGTTAGATAGAAAAACAACATATTTATAGTATTTATAGTTAGATAGCAACACAGCCTACTTATAGTTAGATAGCAACACAACATATTTATAGTTAGATAGCAACACAACATATTTATAGTTAGATAGCAACACAACATATTTATAGTTAGATAACAACACAACCTACTTATAGTTAGATAGCAACACAACATATTTATAGTTAGATAGTAACACAACATATTTATAGTTAGATAGCAACACAGCCTACTTATAGTTAGATAGCAACACAACATATTTATAGTTAGATAGCAACACAACATGTTTATAGTTAGATAGCAACACAGCCTACTTATAGTTAGATAGCAATACAGCCTATTTATAGTTAGATAGCAACACAACATATTTATAGTTAGATAGCAACACAACATATTTATCGTTAGATAGCAACACAACATACATATAGTTAGATAGCAACACAACATATTTATAGTTAGATAGCAACACAACATACATATAGTTAGATAGCAACACAACATATTTATTGTTAGATAGCAACACAACATACATATAGTTAAATAGCAACACAACATACATATAGTTACATATCAAAACAACATATTTATAGTTAGATAGCAACACAGCCTACTTATAGTTAGATAGCAACACAACATTTATAGTTAGATAGCAACACAGCCTACTTATCGTTAAATAGCAACACAGCCTACTTATAGTTAGATAGCAACACAGCCTACTTATAGTTAGATAGCAACACAGCCTACTTATAGTTAGATAGCAATACAACATATTTATAGTTAGATAGCAACACAGCCTACTTATAGTTAGATAGCAACACAACATATTTATAGTTAGATAGCAACACAGCCTACCTATAGTTAGATAGCAACAGAGCCTACTTATAGTTAGATAGCAACACAACATATTTATAGTTAGATAGCAACACAGGCTACTTATAGTTAGATAGCAACACAACATATTTATAGTTAGATAGCAACACAACATATTTATAGTTAGATAGCAACACAGGATACTTATAGTTAGATAGCAACACAATATATTTATAGTTAGATAGCAACACAATATATTTATAGTTAGATAGCAACACAACATACTTATAGTTAGATAGCAACACAACCTACTTATAGTTAGATAGCAACACAGGATACTTATAGTTAGATAGAAAAACAACACACTTATAGTTAGATAGCCACACAACATACTTATAGTTAGATAGCAACAACATATTTATAGTTAGATAGCAACACAACATATTTATAGTTAGATAGCAACACATCCTATTTATAGTTAGATAGCAACACAACATATTTATAGTTAGATAGCAACACAACATACATATAGTTAGATAGCAACACAACATATTTATAGTTAGATAGCAACACAACATATTTATAGTTAGATAGCAACACAACATATTTATAGTTAGATAGCAACACATCCTATTTATAGTTAGATAGCAACACAGCATACTTATAGTTAGATAGCAACACAACATTTATAGTTAGATAGCAACACAACATACATATAGTTAGATAGCAACATAACATACATATAGTTAGATAGCAACACAGCCTACTTATAGTTAGATAGCAACACAACATTTATAGTTAGATAGCAACACAGCCTACTTATCGGTAAATAGCAACACAGCCTACTTATAGTTAGATAGCAACACAGCCTACTTATAGTTAGATAGCAACACAGCCTACATATAGTTAGATAGCAACACAACATATTTATAGTTAGATAGCAACACAGCCTACTTATAGTTAGATAGCAACACAACATATTTATAGTTAGATAGCAACACAGCCTACTTATAGTTAGATAGCGACAGAGCCTACTTATAGTTAGATAGCAACACAACATATGTATAGTTAGATAGCAACACAGCCTACTTATAGTTAGATAGCAACACAACATATTTATAGTTAGATAGCAACACAACATATTTATAGTTAGATAGCAACACAGCCTACTTATAGTTAGATAGCAACACAGGATACTTATAGTTAGATAGCAACACAACATATTTATAGTTAGATAGCAACACAATATATTTATAGTTAGATAGCAACACAACATACTTATAGTTAGATAGCAACACAACCTACTTATAGTTAGATAGCAACACAGGATACTTATAGTTAGATAGAAAAACAACACACTTATTGTTAGATAGCCACACAACATACTTATAGTTAGATAGCAACACAACATATTTATAGTTAGATAGCAACACAACATATTTATAGTTAGATAGCAACACAACATATTTATAGTTAGATAGCAACACATCCTATTTATAGTTAGATAGCAAGACAACATATTTATAGTTAGATAGCAACACAACATATTTATAGTTAGATAGCAACACAACATACATATAGTTAGATAGCAACACAACATATTTATAGTTAGATAGCAACACAACATATTTATAGTTAGATAGCAACACAACATATTTATAGTTAGATAGCAACACAGCCTACTTATCGTTAAATAGCAACACAGCCTACTTATAGTTAGATAGCAACACAGCCTACTTATAGTTAGATAGCAACACAGCCTACATATAGTTAGATAGCAACACAACATATTTATAGTTAGATAGCAACACAGCCTACTTATAGTTAGATAGCAACACAACATATTTATAGTTAGATAGCAACACAGCCTACTTATAGTTAGATAGCGACAGAGCCTACTTATAGTTAGATAGCAACACAACATATTTAGAGTTAGATAGCAACACAGCCTACTTATAGTTAGATAGCAACACAACATAGTTATAGTTAGATAGCAACACAACATATTTATAGTTAGATAGCAACACAGCCTACTTATAGTTAGATAGCAACACAGGATACTTATAGTTAGATAGCAACACAATATATTTATAGTTAGATAGCAACACAATATATTTATAGTTAGATAGCAACACAACATACTTATAGTTAGATAGCAACACAACCTACTTATAGTTAGATAGCAACACAGGATACTTATAGTTAGATAGAAAAACAACACACTTATAGTTAGATAGCCACACAACATACTTATAGTTAGATAGCAACACAACATATTTATAGTTAGATAGCAACACAACATATTTATAGTTAGATAGCAACACATCCTATTTATAGTTAGATAGCAACACAACATATTTATAGTTAGATAGCAACACAACATACATATAGTTAGATAGCAACACAACATATTTATAGTTAGATAGCAACACAACATATTTATAGTTAGATAGCAACACAACATATTTATAGTTAGATAGCAACACATCCTATTTATAGTTAGATAGCAACACAGCATACTTATAGTTAGATAGCAACACAACATTTATAGTTAGATAGCAACACAACATACATATAGTTAGATAGCAACATAACATACATATAGTTAGATAGCAACACAACATACATATAGTTAGATAGCAACACAACATATTTATAGTTAGATAGCAACACAGCCTACTTATAGTTAGATAGCAACACAACATTTATAGTTAGATAGCAACACAGCCTACTTATCGGTAAATAGCAACACAGCCTACTTATAGTTAGATAGCAACACAGCCTACTTATAGTTAGATAGCAACACAGCCTACATATAGTTAGATAGCAACACAACATATTTATAGTTAGATAGCAACACAGCCTACTTATAGTTAGATAGCAACACAACATATTTATAGTTAGATAGCAACACAGCCTACTTATAGTTAGATAGCGACAGAGCCTACTTATAGTTAGATAGCAACACAACATATGTATAGTTAGATAGCAACACAGGCTACTTATAGTTAGATAGCAACACAACATATTTATAGTTAGATAGCAACACAACATATTTATAGTTAGATAGCAACACAGCCTACTTATAGTTAGATAGCAACACAGGATACTTATAGTTAGATAGCAACACAACATATTTATAGTTAGATAGCAACACAATATATTTATAGTTAGATAGCAACACAACATACTTATAGTTAGATAGCAACACAACCTACTTATAGTTAGATAGCAACACAGGATACTTATAGTTAGATAGAAAAACAACACACTTATTGTTAGATAGCCACACAACATACTTATAGTTAGATAGCAACACAACATATTTATAGTTAGATAGCAACACAGCCTACTTATAGTTAGATAGCAAAACAACATATTTATAGTTAGATAGCAACACAGCCTACTTATAGTTAGATAGCAACACAACATGTATAGTTAGATAGCAATACAGCCTACTTATCGTTAAATAGCAACACAGCCTACTTATAGTTAGATAGCAACACAGCCTACTTGTAGTTAGATACCAACACAGCCTACTTATAGTTAGATAGCAACACAATATATTTATAGTTAGATAGCAACACAACATACTTATAGTTATATAGCAACACAGGATACTTATAGTTAGATAGAATAACAACACACTTATAGCTAGATAGCCACACAACATATTTATAGTTAGATAGCAACACAACATATTTATAGTTAGATAGCAACACAGCCTACTTATAGTTAGATAGCAACACAGCCTACTTATAGTTAGATAGCAACACAATATATTTATAGTTAGATAGCAACACAACATACTTATAGTTATATAGCAACACAGGATACTTATAGTTAGATAGAATAACAACACACTTATAGTTAGATAGCCACACAACATATTTATAGTTAGATAGCAACACAACATATTTATAGTTAGATAGCAACACAGCCTACTTATAGTTAGATAGTAACACAGCCTACTTATAGTTAGATAGCAACACAATATGGTTATAGTTAGATAGCAACACAGCCTATTTATAGTTAGATAGCAACACAACATATTTATAGTTAGATAGCAACACAACATATTTATCGTTAGATAGCAACACAACATACATATAGTTAGATAGCAACACAACATACATATAGTTAGATAGCAACACAACATATTTATTGTTAGATAGCAAAACAACATATTTATAGTTAGATAGCAACACAGCCTACTTATAGTTAGATAGCAACACAACATGTATAGTTAGATAGCAATACAGCCTACTTATCGTTAAATAGCAACACAGCCTACTTATAGTTAGATAGCAACACAGCCTACTTGTAGTTAGATAGCAACACAGCCTACTTATAGTTAGATAGCAACACAACATATTTATAGTTAGATAGCAACACAGCCTACTTATAGTTAGATAGCAACAGAACATATTTATAGTTAGATAGCAACACAGCCTACTTATAGTTAGATAGCAACAGAGCCTACTTATAGTTAGATAGCAACACAACATATTTATAGTTAGATAGCAACACAGCCTACTTATAGTTAGATAGCAACACAACATATTTATAGTTAGATAGCAACACAACATATTTATAGTTAGATAGCAACACAACATATTTATAGTTAGATAGCAAAACATCCTATTTATAGTTAAATAGCAACACAGCATACTTATAGTTAGATAGAAAAACAACATATTTATAGTTAGATAGCAACACAACATACATATAGTTAGATAGCAACACACCATACATATAGTTAGATAGCAACACAACATATCTATAGTTAGATAGCAACACAGCCTACTTATAGTTAGATAGCAACACAACATATTTATAGTTGGATAGCAACACAACATTTATAGTTAGATAGCAACACAGCATATTTATAGTTATATAGCAAAACAACATATTTATAGTTAGATAGCAACACAGCCTACTTATAGTTAGATAGCAACACAACATTTATAGTTAGATAGCAACACAGCCTACTTATAGTTAGATAGCCACACAACATACTTATAGTTAGATAGCAACACAACATACATATAGTTAGATAGCAAAACAACATATTTATAGTTAGATAGCAACACAACATATTTATAGTTAGATAGCAACACAACATATTTATAGTTAGATAGCAACACAACATATTTATAGTTAGATAGCAACACATCCTATTTATAGTTAGATAGCAACACAGCATACTTATAGTTAGATAGAAAAACAACATATTTATAGTTAGATAGCAACACAACATACATATAGTTAGATAGCAACACAACATACATATAGTTAGATGGCAACACAACATACATATAGTTAGATAGCAACACAACATATCTATAGTTAGATAGCAACACAGCCTACTTATAGTTAGATAGCAACACAACATATTTATAGTTAGATAGCAACACAACATTTATAGTTAGATAGCAACACAGCATATTTATAGTTATATAGCAAAACAACATATTTATAGTTAGATAGCAACACAACATATTTATAGTTAGATAGCAACACAGCCTACTTATAGTTAGATAGCAACACAATATTTATAGTTAGATAGCAACACAACATATATATAGTTAGATAGCAACACTGCATACTTATAGTTAGATAGAAAAACAACATATTTATAGTATTTATAGTTAGATAGCAACACAGCCTACTTATAGTTAGATAGCAACACAACATATTTATAGTTAGATAGCAACACAACATATTTATAGTTAGATAGCAACACAACATATTTATAGTTAGATAACAACACAACCTACTTATAGTTAGATAGCAACACAACATATTTATAGTTAGATAGTAACACAACATATTTATAGTTAGATAGCAACACAGCCTACTTATAGTTAGATAGCAACACAACATATTTATAGTTAGATAGCAACACAACATGTTTATAGTTAGATAGCAACACAGCCTACTTATAGTTAGATAGCAATACAGCCTATTTATAGTTAGATAGCAACACAACATATTTATAGTTAGATAGCAACACAACATATTTATCGTTAGATAGCAACACAACATACATATAGTTAGATAGCAACACAACATATTTATAGTTAGATAGCAACACAACATACATATAGTTAGATAGCAACACAACATATTTATTGTTAGATAGCAACACAACATACATATAGTTAAATAGCAACACAACATACATATAGTTACATATCAAAACAACATATTTATAGTTAGATAGCAACACAGCCTACTTATAGTTAGATAGCAACACAACATTTATAGTTAGATAGCAACACAGCCTACTTATCGTTAAATAGCAACACAGCCTACTTATAGTTAGATAGCAACACAGCCTACTTATAGTTAGATAGCAACACAGCCTACTTATAGTTAGATAGCAATACAACATATTTATAGTTAGATAGCAACACAGCCTACTTATAGTTAGATAGCAACACAACATATTTATAGTTAGATAGCAACACAGCCTACCTATAGTTAGATAGCAACAGAGCCTACTTATAGTTAGATAGCAACACAACATATTTATAGTTAGATAGCAACACAGGCTACTTATAGTTAGATAGCAACACAACATATTTATAGTTAGATAGCAACACAACATATTTATAGTTAGATAGCAACACAGGATACTTATAGTTAGATAGCAACACAACATACTTATAGTTAGATAGCAACACAACATATTTATAGTTAGATAGCAACACAATATATTTATAGTTAGATAGCAACACAACATACTTATAGTTAGATAGCAACACAACCTACTTATAGTTAGATAGCAACACAGGATACTTATAGTTAGATAGAAAAACAACACACTTATAGTTAGATAGCTACACAACATACTTATAGTTAGATAGCAACACAACATATTTATAGTTAGATAGCAACACAACATATTTATAGTTAGATAGCAACACATCCTATTTATAGTTAGATAGCAACACAACATATTTATAGTTAGATAGCAACACAACATATTTATAGTTAGATAGCAACACAACATACATATAGTTAGATAGCAACACAACATATTTATAGTTAGATAGCAACACAGGATACTTATAGTTAGATAGCAACACAACATATTTATAGTTAGATAGCAACACAATATATTTATAGTTAGATAGCAACACAACATACTTATAGTTAGATAGCAACACAACCTACTTATAGTTAGATAGCAACACAGGATACTTATAGTTAGATAGAAAAACAACACACTTATAGTTAGATAGCCACACAACATACTTATAGTTAGATAGCAACACAACATATTTATAGTTAGATAGCAACACAACATATTTATAGTTAGATAGCAACACATCCTATTTATAGTTAGATAGCAACACAACATATTTATAGTTAGATAGCAACACAACATACATATAGTTAGATAGCAACACAACATATTTATAGTTAGATAGCAACACAACATATTTATAGTTAGATAGCAACACAACATATTTATAGTTAGATAGCAACACATCCTATTTATAGTTAGATAGCAACACAGCATACTTATAGTTAGATAGCAACACAACATTTATAGTTAGATAGCAATACAACATACATATAGTTAGATAGCAACATAACATACATATAGTTAGATAGCAACACAACATACATATAGTTAGATAGCAACACAACATATTTATAGTTAGATAGCAACACAGCCTACTTATAGTTAGATAGCAACACAACATTTATAGTTAGATAGCAACACAGCCTACTTATCGGTAAATAGCAACACAGCCTACTTATAGTTAGATAGCAACACAGCCTACTTATAGTTAGATAGCAACACAGCCTACATATAGTTAGATAGCAACACAACATATTTATAGTTAGATAGCAACACAGCCTACTTATAGTTAGATAGCAACACAACATATTTATAGTTAGATAGCAACACAGCCTACTTATAGTTAGATAGCGACAGAGCCTACTTATAGTTAGATAGCAACACAACATATGTATAGTTAGATAGCAACACAGGCTACTTATAGTTAGATAGCAACACAACATATTTATAGTTAGATAGCAACACAACATATTTATAGTTAGATAGCAACACAGCCTACTTATAGTTAGATAGCAACACAGGATACTTATAGTTAGATAGCAACACAACATATTTATAGTTAGATAGCAACACAATATATTTATAGTTAGATAGCAACACAACATACTTATAGTTAGATAGCAACACAACCTACTTATAGTTAGATAGCAACACAGGATACTTATAGTTAGATAGAAAAACAACACACTTATTGTTAGATAGCCACACAACATACTTATAGTTAGATAGCAACACAACATATTTATAGTTAGATAGCAACACAGCCTACTTATAGTTAGATAGCAAAACAACATATTTATAGTTAGATAGCAACACAGCCTACTTATAGTTAGATAGCAACACAACATGTATAGTTAGATAGCAATACAGCCTACTTATCGTTAAATAGCAACACAGCCTACTTATAGTTAGATAGCAACACAGCCTACTTGTAGTTAGATAGCAACACAGCCTACTTATAGTTAGATAGCAACACAATATATTTATAGTTAGATAGCAACACAACATACTTATAGTTATATAGCAACACAGGATACTTATAGTTAGATAGAATAACAACACACTTATAGTTAGATAGCCACACAACATATTTATAGTTAGATAGCAACACAACATATTTATAGTTAGATAGCAATACAGCCTACTTATAGTTAGATAGCAACACAGCCTACTTATAGTTAGATAGCAACACAATATATTTATAGTTAGATAGCAACACAACATACTTATAGTTATATAGCAACACAGGATACTTATAGTTAGATAGAATAACAACACACTTATAGTTAGATAGCCACACAACATATTTATAGTTAGATAGCAACACAACATATTTATAGTTAGATAGCAACACAGCCTACTTATAGTTAGATAGCAACACAGCCTACTTATAGTTAGATAGCAACACAATATGGTTATAGTTAGATAGCAACACAGCCTATTTATAGTTAGATAGCAACACAACATATTTATAGTTAGATAGCAACACAACATATTTATCGTTAGATAGCAACACAACATACATATAGTTAGATAGCAACACAACATACATATAGTTAGATAGCAACACAACATATTTATTGTTAGATAGCAAAACAACATATTTATAGTTAGATAGCAACACAGCCTACTTATAGTTAGATAGCAACACAACATGTATAGTTAGATAGCAATACAGCCTACTTATCGTTAAATAGCAACACAGCCTACTTATAGTTAGATAGCAACACAGCCTACTTGTAGTTAGATAGCAACACAGCCTACTTATAGTTAGATAGCAACACAACATATTTATAGTTAGATAGCAACACAGCCTACTTATAGTTAGATAGCAACAGAACATATTTATAGTTAGATAGCAACACAGCCTACTTATAGTTAGATAGCAACAGAGCCTACTTATAGTTAGATAGCAACACAGCCTACTTATAGTTAGATAGCAACACAACATATTTATAGTTAGATAGCAACACAACATATTTATAGTTAGATAGCAACACAACATATTTATAGTTAGATAGCAAAACATCCTATTTATAGTTAAATAGCAACACAGCATACTTATAGTTAGATAGAAAAACAACATATTTATAGTTAGATAGCAACACAACATACATATAGTTAGATAGCAACACACCATACATATAGTTAGATAGCAACACAACATATCTATAGTTAGATAGCAACACAGCCTACTTATAGTTAGATAGCAACACAACATATTTATAGTTGGATAGCAACACAACATTTATAGTTAGATAGCAACACAGCATATTTATAGTTATATAGCAAAACAACATATTTATAGTTAGATAGCAACACAGCCTACTTATAGTTAGATAGCAACACAACATTTATAGTTAGATAGCAACACAGCCTACTTATAGTTAGATAGCCACACAACATACTTATAGTTAGATAGCAACACAACATACATATAGTTAGATAGCAAAACAACATATTTATAGTTAGATAGCAACACAACATATTTATAGTTAGATAGCAACACAACATATTTATAGTTAGATAGCAACACAACATATTTATAGTTAGATAGCAACACATCCTATTTATAGTTAGATAGCAACACAGCATACTTATAGTTAGATAGAAAAACAACATATTTATAGTTAGATAGCAACACAACATACATATAGTTAGATAGCAACACAACATACATATAGTTAGATGGCAACACAACATACATATAGTTAGATAGCAACACAACATATCTATAGTTAGATAGCAACACAGCCTACTTATAGTTAGATAGCAACACAACATATTTATAGTTAGATAGCAACACAACATTTATAGTTAGATAGCAACACAGCATATTTATAGTTATATAGCAAAACAACATATTTATAGTTAGATAGCAACACAACATATTTATAGTTAGATAGCAACACAGCCTACTTATAGTTAGATAGCAACACAACATTTATAGTTAGATAGCAACACAACATATATATAGTTAGATAGCAACACTGCATACTTATAGTTAGATAGAAAAACAACATATTTATAGTATTTATAGTTAGATAGCAACACAGCCTACTTATAGTTAGATAGCAACACAACATATTTATAGTTAGATAGCAACACAACATATTTATAGTTAGATAGCAACACAACATATTTATAGTTAGATAACAACACAACCTACTTATAGTTAGATAGCAACACAACATATTTATAGTTAGATAGTAACACAACATATTTATAGTTAGATAGCAACACAGCCTACTTATAGTTAGATAGCAACACAACATATTTATAGTTAGATAGCAACACAACATGTTTATAGTTAGATAGCAACACAGCCTACTTATAGTTAGATAGCAATACAGCCTATTTATAGTTAGATAGCAACACAACATATTTATAGTTAGATAGCAACACAACATATTTATCGTTAGATAGCAACACAACATACATATAGTTAGATAGCAACACAACATATTTATAGTTAGATAGCAACACAACATACATATAGTTAGATAGCAACACAACATATTTATTGTTAGATAGCAACACAACATACATATAGTTAAATAGCAACACAACATACATATAGTTACATATCAAAACAACATATTTATAGTTAGATAGCAACACAGCCTACTTATAGTTAGATAGCAACACAACATTTATAGTTAGATAGCAACACAGCCTACTTATCGTTAAATAGCAACACAGCCTACTTATAGTTAGATAGCAACACAGCCTACTTATAGTTAGATAGCAACACAGCCTACTTATAGTTAGATAGCAATACAACATATTTATAGTTAGATAGCAACACAGCCTACTTATAGTTAGATAGCAACACAACATATTTATAGTTAGATAGCAACACAGCCTACCTATAGTTAGATAGCAACAGAGCCTACTTATAGTTAGATAGCAACACAAAATATTTATAGTTAGATAGCAACACAGGCTACTTATAGTTAGATAGCAACACAACATATTTATAGTTAGATAGCAACACAGGATACTTATAGTTAGATAGCAACACAACATACTTATAGTTAGATAGCAACACAACATATTTATAGTTAGATAGCAACACAATATATTTATAGTTAGATAGCAACACAACATACTTATAGTTAGATAGCAACACAACCTACTTATAGTTAGATAGCAACACAGGATACTTATAGTTAGATAGAAAAACAACACACTTATAGTTAGATAGCTACACAACATACTTATAGTTAGATAGCAACACAACATATTTATAGTTAGATAGCAACACAACATATTTATAGTTAGATAGCAACACATCCTATTTATAGTTAGATAGCAACACAACATATTTATAGTTAGATAGCAACACAACATATTTATAGTTAGATAGCAACACAACATACATATAGTTAGATAGCAACACAACATATTTATAGTTAGATAGCAACACAGGATACTTATAGTTAGATAGCAACACAACATATTTATAGTTAGATAGCAACACAATATATTTATAGTTAGATAGCAACACAACATACTTATAGTTAGATAGCAACACAACCTACTTATAGTTAGATAGCAACACAGCATACTTATAGTTAGATAGAAAAACAATACACTTATAGTTAGATAGCCACACAACATACTTATAGTTAGATAGCAACACAACATATTAATAGTTAGATAGCAACACAACATATTTATAGTTAGATAGCAACACAACATACTTATAGTTAGATAGCAACACAACCTACTTATAGTTAGATAGCAACACAGGATACTTATAGTTAGATAGAAAAACAACACACTTATAGTTAGATAGCCACACAACATACTTATAGTTAGATAGCAACACAACATATTTATAGTTAGATAGCAACACAACATATTTATAGTTAGATAGCAACACAACATATTTATAGTTAGATAGCAACACATCATATTTATAGTTAGATAGCAACACAACATATTTATAGTTAGATAGCAACACAACATATTTATAGTTAGATAGCAACACAACATACATATAGTTAGATAGCAACACAACATATTTATAGTTAGATAGCAACACAACATATTTATAGTTAGATAGCAAAACAACATATTTATAGTTAGATAGCAACACATCCTATTTATAGTTAGATAGCAACACAGCATACTTATAATTAGATAGAAAAACAACATATTTATAGTTAGATAGCAACACAACATACATATAGTTAGATAGCAACACAACATACATATAGTTAGATAGCAACACAACATAGTTATAGTTAGATAGCAACACAACATATTTATAGTTAGATAACAACACAACCTACTTATAGTTAGATAGCAACACAACATATTTATAGTTAGATAGCAACACAATATATTTATAGTTAGATAGCAACACAGCCTACTTATAGTTAGATAGCAACACAGCCTACTTATAGTTAGATAGCAACACAACATATTTATAGTTAGATAGCAACACAGCCTACTTATAGTTAGATAACAACAGAGCCTACTTATAGTTAGATAGCAACACAACATATTTATAGTTAGATAGCAACACAGCCTACTTATAGTTAGATAGCAACACAACATATTTATAGATAGATAGCAACACAATATATTTATAGTTAGATAGTAACACAATATATTTATAGTTAGATAGCAACACAGCCTACTTATAGTTAGATAGCGACAGAGCCTACTTATAGTTAGATAGCAACACAACATATTTATAGTTAGATATCAACACAGCCTACTTATAGTTAGATAGCAACACAACATATTTATAGTTAGATAGCAACACAGCCTACTTATAGTTAGATAGCACAGAGCCTACTTATAGTTAGATAGCAACACGACATATTTATAGTTAGATAGCAACACAGCCTACTTATAGTTAGATAGCAACACAACATATTTATAGTTAAATAGCAACACAACATATTTATAGTTAGATAGCAACACAGCCTACTTATAGTTAGATAGCAACACAGGATACTTATAGTTAGATAGCAACACAATATATTTATAGTTAGATAGCAACACAATATATTTATAGTTAGATAGCAACACAACATACTTATAGTTAGATAGCAACACAACCTACTTATAGTTAGATAGCAACACAGGATACTTATAGTTAGATAGAAAAACAACACACTTATAGTTAGATAGCCACACAACATACTTATAGTTAGATAGCAACACAACATATTTATAGTTAGATAGCAACACAACATATTTATAGTTAGATAGCAACACATCCTATTTATAGTTAGATAGCAACACAACATATTTATAATTAGATAGCAACACAACATTTTTATAGTTAGATAGCAACACAACATACATATAGTTAGATAGCAACACAACATATTTATAGTTAGATAGCAACACAACATATTTATAGTTAGATAGCAACACAACATATTTATAGTTAGATAGCAACACATCCTATTTATAGTTAGATAGCAACACAGCATACTTATAGTTAGATAGAAAAACAACATATTTATAGTTAGATAGCAACACAACATACATATAGTTAGATAGCAACATAACATACATATAGTTAGATAGCAACACAACATACATATAGTTAGATAGCAACACAACATATTTATTGTTAGATAGCAACACAGCCTACTTATAGTTAGATAGCAACACAGCCTACTTATAGTTAGATAGCAACACAGCCTACATATAGTTAGATAGCAACACAACATATTTATAGTTAGATAGCAACACAGCCTACTTATAGTTAGATAGAAAAACAACATATTTATAGTTAGATAGCAACACAACATACATATAGTTAGATAGCAACATAACATACATATAGTTAGATAGCAACACAACATACATATAGTTAGATAGCAACACAACATATTTATTGTTAGATAGCAACACAGCCTACTTATAGTTAGATAGCAACACAGCCTACTTATAGTTAGATAGCAACACAGCCTACATATAGTTAGATAGCAACACAACATATTTATAGTTAGATAGCAACACAGCCTACTTATAGTTAGATAGCGACAGAACCTACTTATAGTTAGATAGCAACACAACATATGTATAGTGAGATAGCAACACAGCCTACTTATAGTTAGATAGCAACACAACATATTTATAGTTAGATAGCAACACAACATATTTATAGTTAGATAGCAACACAGCCTACTTATAGTTAGATAGCAACACAGGATACTTATAGTTAGATAGCAACACAACATATTTATAGTTAGATAGCAACACAATATATTTATAGTTAGATAGCAACACAACATACTTATAGTTAGATAGCAACACAACCTACTTATAGTTAGATAGCAACACAGGATACTTATAGTTAGATAGAAAAACAACACACTTATTGTTAGATAGCCACACAACATACTTATAGTTAGATAGCAACACAACATATTTATAGTTAGATAGCAACACAACATATTTATAGTTAGATAGCAACACAACATATTTATAGTTAGATAGCAACACAGCCTACTTATAGTTAGATAACAACAGAGCCTACTTATAGTTAGATAGCAACACAACATATTTATAGTTAGGTAGCAACACAACATATTTATAGTTAGATAGCAACACAGCCTACTTATAGTTAGATAGCAACACAACATATTTATAGATAGATAGCAACACAATATATTTATAGTTAGATAGTAACACAATATATTTATAGTTAGATAGCAACACAGCCTACTTATAGTTAGATAGCGACAGAGCCTACTTATAATTAGATAGCAACACAACATATTTATAGTTAGATATCAACACAGCCTACTTATAGTTAGATAGCAACACAACATATTTATAGTTAGATAGCAACACAGCCTACTTATAGTTAGATAGCACAGAGCCTACTTATAGTTAGATAGCAACACAACATACATATAGTTAGATAGCAAAACAACATATTTATAGTTAGATAGCAACACAACATATTTATAGTTAGATAGCAACACAACATATTTATAGTTAGATAGCAACACAACATATTTATAGTTAGATAGCAACACATCCTATTTATAGTTAGATAGCAACACAGCATACTTATAGTTAGATAGAAAAACAACATATTTATAGTTAGATAGCAACACAACATACATGTAGTTAGATAGCAACACAACATACATATAGTTAGATGGCAACACAACATACATATAGTTAGATAGCAACACAACATATCTATAGTTAGATAGCAACACAGCCTACTTATAGTTAGATAGCAACACAACATATTTATAGTTAGATAGCAACACAACATTTATAGTTAGATAGCAACACAGCATATTTATAGTTATATAGCAAAACAACATATTTATAGTTAGATAGCAACACAACATATTTATAGTTAGATAGCAACACAGCCTACTCATAGTTAGATAGCAACACAACATTTATAGTTAGATAGCAACACAACATATATATAGTTAGATAGCAACACTGCATACTTATAGTTAGATAGAAAAACAACATATTTATAGTATTTATAGTTAGATAGCAACACAGCCTACTTATAGTTAGATAGCAACACAACATATTTATAGTTAGATAGCAACACAACATATTTATAGTTAGATAGCAACACAACATATTTATAGTTAGATAACAACACAACCTACTTATAGTTAGATAGCAACACAACATATTTATAGTTAGATAGTAACACAACATATTTATAGTTAGATAGCAACACAGCCTACTTATAGTTAGATAGCAACACAACATATTTATAGTTAGATAGCAACACAACATGTTTATAGTTAGATAGCAACACAGCCTACTTATAGTTAGATAGCAATACAGCCTATTTATAGTTAGATAGCAACACAACATATTTATAGTTAGATAGCAACACAACATATTTATCGTTAGATAGCAACACAACATACATATAGTTAGATAGCAACACAACATATTTATAGTTAGATAGCAACACAACATACATGTAGTTAGATAGCAACACAACATATTTATTGTTAGATAGCAACACAACATACATATAGTTAAATAGCAACACAACATACATATAGTTACATATCAAAACAACATATTTATAGTTAGATAGCAACACAGCCTACTTATAGTTAGATAGCAACACAGCCTACTTATAGTTAGATAGAAAAACAACATATTTATAGTTAGATAGCAACACAACATATTTATAGTTAGATACCAACACAACATATTTATAGATAGATAGCAACACAACATAGATATTGTTAGATAGCAACACAACATATTTATAGTTAGATAACAACACAACCTACTTATAGTTAGATAGCAACACCACATATTTATAGTTAGATAACAACACAACATATTTATAGTTAGATAGCAACACAGCCTACTTATAGTTAGATAGCAACACAACATATTTATAGATAGATAGCAACACAATATATTTATAGTTAGATAGCAACACAATATATTTATAGTTAGATAGCAACACAACATACTTATAGTTAGATAGCAACACAACATATTTATAGTTAGATAGCAACACAGCCTACTTATAGTTAGATAGCAACACAGCCTACTTATAGTTAGATAGCAACACAATATAGTTATAGTTAGATAGCAACACAGCCTATTTATAGTTAGATAGCAACACAACATATTTATAGTTAGATAGCAACACAACATATTTGTCGTTAGATAGCAACACAACATACATATAGTTAGATAGCAACACAACATATTTATAGTTAGATAGCAACACAACATACGTATAGTTAGATAGCAACACAACATATTTATTGTTAGATAGCAACACAACATATTTATAGTTAGATAGCAACACAGCCTATTTATAGTTAGATAGCAACACAGCCTACTTATAGTTAGATAGCAACACAACATACATATAGTTAGATAGCAACACAACATATTTATAGTTAGATAGCAACACAACATATTTATAGTTAGATAGCAACACAACATATTTATAGTTAGATAGCAACACAGCCTACTTATAGTTAGATAGCAACACAACATATGTATAGTTAGATAGCAACACAGCCTACTTATAGTTAGATAGCAACAGAGCTTACTTATAGTTAGATAGCAACACAACATATTTATAGTTAGATAGCAACACAGCCTACTTATAGTTAGATAGCAACACAACATATTTATAGTTAGATAGCAACACAACATATTTATAGTTAGATAGCAACACAACATATTTATAGTTAGATAGCAACACATCCTATTTATAGTTAGATAACAACACAACATACTTATAGTTAGATAGAAAAACAACATATTTATAGTTAGATAGCAACACAACATACATAGTTAGATAGCAACACAACATACATATAGTTAGATGGCAACACAACATACATATAGTTAGATAGCAACACAACATATCTATAGTTAGATAGCAACACAGCCTACTTATAGTTAGATAGCAACACAACATATTTATAGTTAGATAGCAACACAACATTTATAGTTAGATAGCAACACAGCATATTTATAGTTATATAGCAACACAACATATTTATAGTTAGATAGCAACACAACATATTTATAGTTATATAGCAACACAGCATACTTATAGTTAGATAGCAACACAACATATTTATAGTTAGATAGCAACGCAGCCTACTTATAGTTAGATCGCAACAGAGCCTACTTTTAGTTAGATAGCAACACAACATATTTATAGTTAGATAGCAACACAACATATTTATAGTTAGATAGCAACACAGCCTACTTATAGTTAGATAGCAACACAATATAGTTATAGTCAGATAGCAACACAACATATTTATAGATAGATAGCAACACAATATATTTATAGTTAGATAGCAACACAATATATTTATAGTTAGATAGCAACACAACATACTTATAGTTAGATAGCAACACAGGATACTTATAGTTAGATAGAAAAACAACACACTTATCGTTAGATAGCCACACAACATATTTATAGTTAGATAGCAACACAACATATTTATAGTTAGATAGCAACACAACCTACTTATAGTTAGATAGCAACACAGCCTACTTATAGTTAGATAGCAACACAATATAGTTATAGTTAGATAGCAACACAGCCTATTTATAGCTAGATAGCAATACAACATATTTATAGTTAGATAGCAACACAACATATTTATCGTTAGATAGCAACACAACATACATATAGTTAGATAGCAACACAACATATTTATAGTTAGATAGCAACACAACATACATATAGTTAGATAGCAACACAACATATTTATTGTTAGATAGCAACACAACATATTTATATTTAGATAGCAACACAGCATATTTATAGTTAGATAGCAACACAACATATTTATAGTTAGATAACAACACAACATACATATAGTTAGATAGCAACACAACATATTTATAGTTAGATAGCAACACAGCCTACTTGTAGTTAGATAGCAACACAACATTTATAGTTAGATAGTAACACAGCCTACTTATAGTTAGATAGCAACACAACATTTATAGTTAGATAGCAACACAGCCTACTTATAGTTAGATAGCAACACAGCCTACTTATAGTTAGATAGCAACACAGCCCACTCATAGTTAGATAGCAACACAACATATTTATAGTTAGATAGCAACAGAGCCTACTTATAGTTAGATAGCAACACAACATACATATAGTTAGATAGCAACACAACATACATATAGTTAGATAGCAACACAACATACATATAGTTAGATAGCAACACAGCCTACTTATAGTTAGATAGCAACACAACATATTTATAGATAGATAGCAACACAATATATTTATAGTTAGATAGCAACACAATATATTTATAGTTAGATAGCAACACAACATACTTATAGTTAGATAGCAACACAGGATACTTATAGTTAGATAGAAAAACAACACACTTATCGTTAGATAGCCACACAACATATTTATAGTTAGATAGCAACACAACATATTTATAGTTAGATAGCAACACAACCTACTTATAGTTAGATAGCAACACAGCCTACTTATAGTTAGATAGCAACACAATATAGTTATAGTTAGATAGCAACACAGCCTATTTATAGCTAGATAGCAATACAACATATTTATAGTTAGATAGCAACACAACATATTTATCGTTAGATAGCAACACAACATACATATAGTTAGATAGCAACACAACATATTTATAGTTAGATAGCAACACAACATACATATAGTTAGATAGCAACACAACATATTTATTGTTAGATAGCAACACAACATATTTATATTTAGATAGCAACACAGCATATTTATAGTTAGATAGCAACACAACATATTTATAGTTAGATAACAACACAACATACATATAGTTAGATAGCAACACAACATATTTATAGTTAGATAGCAACACAGCCTACTTGTAGTTAGATAGCAACACAACATTTATAGTTAGATAGTAACACAGCCTACTTATAGTTAGATAGCAACACAACATTTATAGTTAGATAGCAACACAGCCTACTTATAGTTAGATAGCAACACAGCCTACTTATAGTTAGATAGCAACACAGCCCACTCATAGTTAGATAGCAACACAACATATTTATAGTTAGATAGCAACAGAGCCTACTTATAGTTAGATAGCAACACAACATACATATAGTTAGATAGCAACACAACATACATATAGTTAGATAGCAACACAACATACATATAGTTAGATAGCAACACAGCCTACTTATAGTTAGATAGCAACACAACATATTTATAGATAGATAGCAACACAATATATTTATAGTTAGATAGCAACACAATATATTTATAGTTAGATAGCAACACAACATACTTATAGTTAGATAGCAACACAGGATACTTATAGTTAGATAGAAAAACAACATACTTATCGTTAGATAGCAACACAACATATTTATAGTTAGATAGCAACACAACATATTCATAGTTAGATAGCAACACAGCCTATTTATAGTTAGATAGCAACACAGCCTACTTATAGTTAGATAGAAAAACAACATATTTATAGTTAGATAGCAACACAACATATTTATAGTTAGATAGCAACACAACAAATTTATAGTTAGATAGCAACACAACATACATATTGTTAGATAGCAACACAACATATTTATAGTTAGATAACAACACAACCTACTTATAGTTAGATAGCAACACAACATATTTATAGTTAGATAGCAACACAACATATTTATAGTTAGATAGCAACACAGCCTACTTATAGTTAGATAGCAACACAACATATTTATAGTTAGATTGCAACACAACATACATATAGTTAGATAGCAACACAGCCTGCTTATAGTTAGATAGCAACACAACATACATATAGTTAGATAGCAACACAACATACATATAGTTAGATAGCAACACAACATACATATAGTTAGATAGCAACACAGCCTGCTTATAGTTAGATAGCAACACAACATACATATAGTTAGATAGCAACACATCCTACTTATAGTTAGATAGCAACACAATATAGTTATAGTCAGATAGCAACACAACATATTTATAGTTAGATAGCAACGCAGCCTACTTATAGTTAGATAGCAACACAATATAGTTATAGTTAGATAGCAACACAACATATTTATAGTTAGATAGCAACACAGCATACTTATAGTTAGATAGCAACACAACATATTTATAGTTAGATAGCAACACAGCCTATTTATAGTTAGATAGCAACACAGCATACTTATAGTTAGATATAAAAACAACATATTTATAGTTAGATAGCAACACAACATACATATAGTTAGATAGCAACACAACATACATATAGTTAGATAGCAACACAGCATATTTATAGTTAGAGAGCAACACAACATATTTATAGTTAGATAGCAACACAACATATTTATAGTTAGATAGCAACACAACATACTTATAGTTTGATAGCAACACAACATACTTATAGTTTGATAGCAACACAACATTTATAGTTAGATAGCAACACAACATTTATAGTTAGATAGTAACACAATATATTTATAGTTAGATAGCAACACAACATATTTATAGTTAGATAGCAACACAACATATTTATAGTTAGATAGCAACACAACATTTATAGTTAGATAGTAACACAGCCAGACAAGGAATATTGAATAGTTTCGTTGTTGTTACAACTCATCAGCAATATTTACCTATCTACCGGCCCCTCTGGAGAATTGTAAAAGCACATATCGTTATATGCTTTTTCTATGAAAATTAGTAGTGGGCAGACTAATTTGCATAGAGTGTGAGTACGCACCATTTCAGCGGAGACGATAAAAACAAATAACGAAACGAAATTAAATTTCGTTTCGTTTGTAACTCACTGGCTTTCTGGAGAATAGAGGGAAGGTGTTCCCCCGAAAACCAGTATGACTCTAAAAACCGGTTTGTCTGTGTGTTTACATACAAAATAGCTGGGTTGCTCACAGTAAAGCAACCAGTGAAAGACTTGTTACACCTACATATATATACGTGTGTGTATTCATATACACACTAGTATTTCAGTATGCATATGTAGATGTACATTTTTAACTTAATTGTTTAAGCGTCAGTCATACAAAAGTGAGTTACAAACGAAACGAAATTTAATTTCGTTTTGTTATTTGTTTTTATCGTCTCCGCTGAACCGGTGCGTACTCACACTCTATGCAAATTAGTCTGCCCACTACTAATTTTCATAGAAAAAGCATATAACGATATGTGCTTTTACAATTCTCCAGAGGGGCCGGTAGATAGGTAAATATTGCTGATGAGTTGTAACAACAACGAAACTAGTTCAATATTCCTTGTCTGGCTTTCTGGAGAATAGAGGGAAGGTGTTCCCCCGAAAACCAGTATGACTCTAAAAACCGGTTTGTCTATGTGTTTACATACAGAATAGCTGGGTTGCTCACAGTAAAGCAACCAGTGAAAGACTTGTTACACCTACATATGTATACGTGTGTGTATTCATATACACACTAGTATTTCAGTATGCATATGTAGATGTACATTTTTAACTTAATTGTTTAAGCGTCAGTCATACAAAAGTGAGTTACAAACGAAACGAAATTTAATTTCGTTTCGTTATTTGTTTTTAATATAAAATAAATTTAAATTATATTTGTTTGCATGAGTTCACTTTGATTTATGTTGAAGCAAATATTTCTTTCAATAAAGTATTTTCAGGATCCTATGAACTTTGGTGCCATTTTGCGCAGTGCTTATTACCTTGGTGCAAACAAAGTCATTTTCTCAAAAGAAAACAGGTAATTTATTTCATTACGATTAAATTTGTCTTTGTGTGAATTTTCCACTCCTTGTGATGGTTTGAAGAATGCACCAAACCATGCTGTAAAGTGGTGGGTGATAGGAAAGGCAGCCAGCCACAAAAAAACTTGATTATTGTAACATGTATTAAAATCTAGACCTCCCGTGACCCATTTGGTCATGTTCCCTATAAAAATATTTTTTTAAATCATGTTCACTTAAAAATAATTTTCAAATAATTAAAATATACACAGACATGTATATAATGTAAAATGAAATTGGAAGGCCCACATATATGTGTGTGTGTGTATATGTGTGTGCATATATATATATATATATATATATATATATATTACCCACTCTACTACCCTAAGTATTGAGTACTTTGGTGCGTTATGGTCCATCTGGTTCCGTACCACATTTCCTTCATTATATATATATATATATATATATATATATATATATATGTGTGTGTGTGTGTGTGTGTGTGTGTGTGTGGGTGTCTGTAACCGATATACATTGGTCACAGAGACACACTTATATACACCACACACTTAGAAACCCTTCCTATGGAAATATTCGCTACACACATCCTCACACAAGTTATATGATGCATATGACTTAATATTCAGTCACCAAATTCAAGCTTGATGCAGTAATGCTGTGTTCGATTCTTTGAAGTCACTTGTTATGATTTCATTCAACAACACCACCAGCTCTCTCTCTTTTCCATATTTCTTCTCTGTCTCCTTCTCTCTCCCTCTCTCTATGTCTCTCTTTCAATCTACTCTCTCACAACCACTATCTCTTTCTCTCTATCTTTCTCTCTTTCTATTTATGAAGCTACCTGGAATAAACCTATATCTCGAGAACCAATGCTCTGATTTACGCGAAACTTGTTTTATTCCATTTGTATTCCCATTTCAGGGTCAACTTCCTTTCAAAGTATTTACCCATTATGCGCCCCTTTGGCTGTATTACAAGCAAGCAAGCAATCACAGAATTTTAGTATTATATAGATAATTTGTGAGAGCTGATGTTAAATTCAAAAGTCTGTCTCAAGCCAAGTACTTATCTTGGTTTCGTGGTGTGAAGCAACTGAGAGAACAAGACTTCCCCCCTGGACAGGACACCAGTCCATTGCAGGATTAAACCTCCAGCTATTGCTGGTACTCATTTTCAGCTGAGTATACTGGAGCAACGTGAAATGAAGTGTTTTGTTCAAGAACACAACACACAACTCAGTCCGGAATCGAACCCACAACTTTATGATCGTAATTCCAACACCCTTACCACTAAACTCTACGCATGACGATGCTTTGGGCTCGCTGGCTTAGGGTGACCTTGACCTTATCGAGCAAGATCTTAAATTGCTGAAATTCACCAAGGTGATGAAGGACCGCAATGAATAGAGGGATCTTGTGCAAGAAAAGACCCATCCAACCCATGTAAGCATGGAAAAGTGAACATAAAATAGTGATGATGATGATGATGGTGATGATTGTCTTGTTATGGTGGTATGATGTAGTCCTCTACTTCTTCGCCCACTTATTCCTGAGAGGGTCATGGGGGCAGGGTCTCCAAACACTCCTTTCGACGAGTCCAGCCAAAATCGTGGATGTTATAATAATAAAAATAATAATGAAAATTATTGTGTACAGTGCTCAGGTGCACTACAACTCATCAAAGGTGCATGTATAGTACGTAGAATAATGGACAAATGTCAGGAAAGTTAACAGCGTATAAGTCATGATATACACACAGACAAACACATGGGTGCATGTGTGGAGGGGCAATATCAGGTGTAGTGTTGGCGAATTTCGGAAGCTTCAAGGTTTTGAAGGATGCGGTGCCCCAACAGCTAACAACTGCAGCAGGTAGTTTGTTCCATGCTTCAGCAACTCTGAGCATGAAAAATGTTTGCAGTGTATTCTAATTTTTTGAATATGCGGGGCCCCACCAAACTTGAAGTAACCCCCCACCTACTAAAAAAAAAAACTGAAGTACCCCTTCCCCCACCAAGGTCTAAATCCAACCCAGCATATACACATCTGTGCATGTCATGTATGAACAGATATGTATGCTGTATATTTAGAATGTTTTCTTATATTTCTGTTGGAGAGATTATATTAAAGTGTGATGTGTTGTTTCCTTGAGCAAGACACTTTATTTCACATTGCTCCAGTTTACTCAGCTGTAGAAATGAGATGTTAGGACTTGGGGTCCCTATCATTCCACTGCTAAGTGGTCGTGGATGTGCCACGGCAATAAAGCACCCAGCCCACACTGTAAAGTGGACGTGTAGGCGCCACGGAAAAAAAGCACCCAGCACTCACTGTAAATGAGGTTGGTGTTAGGAAGGGCATCCAGCTGTAGAAATCAAGCCAGAATCAGTTCCCGTCCCACCCTTGCAAGCAGGGAAAAAGCGGACGTAGAATGATGATGATGATGTATATATTCTGTTCAGCACTGAGGAATATCTTGGAGTGTTAGTGTGGCTAATGTCCAATTTGG
The DNA here is from genome assembly GCA_964016885.1 of Eledone cirrhosa. Classification (NCBI taxonomy): domain Eukaryota; kingdom Metazoa; phylum Mollusca; class Cephalopoda; order Octopoda; family Eledonidae; genus Eledone; species Eledone cirrhosa. The sequence continues at coordinate 10,662,657 of OZ024740.1, forward strand.
ACTGTTGCACTTTAGCAGTTAAGAAAGGAAACTTGGCAAATTATACCAACTAACAGGAAAAACACTCTGTTTAATCAAGAGCTACGAATTTAGTACATAAATTATATAATATTCATTCATGATTTATTCAAAGTAATCCAACTTATTTTAGTAACGTGATAAAAAAAAAAACTAGACACAGTTTCACAGTCGTTGCCACTGCCTCTTCATTCGTCACGGTCCTTCGTCATCTCCATGAGTTTCAGTGATCTGAGGTCAACTCTCATCACCTCCGTCCATGATTTTTTGTGGTCTTCCTCTACTGCGTCTTTCTTCTACTGGGATGTCTTGGCACTTCTTTATCCAGCAGTCATCCTCCATGTGCATCACATGTCCATACCATCGCAGTCTTCTCTCCTGCACACTACAGCTTATCCCTCTTATACACGGTTTCTCTCTCAACTCGTCTATGCTTGGTCGTTCATGCACATTGACATAGGAAAGCAGTTCTTGGGGAAAGAAAATTGAGCAAAATACTTAACTTTACTTAGCTAATGTTTTTAATTTTGGTTTCAGCGCTCCAATTAACCCTGTGGTGAGCAAAAGCAGTGCTGGGGCTTTAGAGCTGCTACCAATGGCTTATAGCAATACAGAACAAACTCTGGTGTCTCTATTGAAGGTAACATATCTTTATATTTATCTCCTTCTTCTTCACCCACTTATCCCTGAGAGGGTCATCCTCAAACATATTATTCTTTCTAGCGAGTCCTGAGCTAGATCTATTTATTTCTTATGATGAGCCATACACCTTTTATAGCTGAACGTGATGTCCTCATTCTTACAATGAGCCACACACCTTTTAAAGTTGAGCTAGATCTATTCATTTCTTATAATGAGCAACACATCTTTTAAAGTTGAGCTGGATGTCCTTCATTCTTAAAATATATGCGTGAGTCCTGGGTTCAATCAGGGGGTAACCACAGTAAGTAAGGTACTCAATACATTAGTTGAGTGTAAACATCATGTTTAATTACAAACAACGAAAAGCAGGAAGATATCGTTTGAATAAAACAGTTCTAGTCCTGTAGAAGCCATTTCTATATTAAACATGATATATATGTATATATATATATACCTTCTTTTAATTATTTTCAGAAACTGAAGCAATGTGGATGGAAACTGCTAGGAACTGTCGGTGAAAATTGTCAGTTTGAGGGAAAGTGTTTGAAGCATGTTACAGATACCAACCTTAGTGGACCAACCGTACTCATTGTTGGTAAGTAACTCAAGTCAATTTTGGTTGTATGTTATCTTAGGATAAATTGATGGAAATGTAATTTTACAGTAGAGTTGTTTATAAAACGTTAAAAAAATTCAAATCACTCCTATATAACACAATTCCACATACTAAAGGAGTGTTGAGGTTAGCTCCCCTGTTTATTTTTAAACTGTCAATCTTTTTTTATCTTATTTTACTATCGTCATCATCATCGTTTAACGTCTATCTTCCACACTAGCATGGATTAGACAGGAGTAGTCCCACTTGAGGCAAGATTGGTCGGGTGACCATGTCTCACTCGTATAGAACTCTTTCTGGCAGGTTTTCTATGGCTAGATGCCTATCCTAATGCCAACCATATTTACAGTGTGGACTGGGAGCCTTTTTACCGTGTCTCCTACACAACCACTCTACAGTGTGGACTGGGTGCTTTTTGTCGTGTCACCTACACGACCACTTTACAGATTTGTAATTTTAACTTAATTCTTTACTCTTATTTTTTATCTTAGATATATGTCTGACACTATTTTGAGACACTTTGTGTACCCTTTCAAAACTCATTTATTTCAAGCAAACTATATGCTTTTTCTTTGGATGTTCTTCCTAATGCCAACCTCTTTTCAGAGTGTAGTGGGTGCATTTTATGATGACACCAGCACTACCACTTTATATATTTATATATCATCATGTAACATCTGTTTTCCTTGCAAGCAAGGGTTTGGTAAGTTTTCACAGACTGAGTCAGTACTGAAATGGGGCTACTGACCTTACAAATGAGTCAGGGACCAGCATCCCGTGCTCTACCAAGTGCATTTTATTGTGATACCAACACTAGGGAGGTTGTTATGTCTTTGACACAGTTGAAGGGTTTTCCTGACCCTTTATTTGTCAGGTTTTCTACAGCTAAATGCCCTTCCTATTACCTGCCACTTTACTGGGTGCATTTATCTTCTAGATCAGTTGTCACCAATCTTTCAGACCTCATTTATAATTTTATAATTTTAAATCCCGCAGACCACTAATATGAATTTTTATAAAAAGATAAATACATTTGTAAAATAATTGTTTCTACTTTTGGCACAAGGCCAGCAATTATCCCAGTGTATTACTGGTACTTTATTTTATCGACCCCATAAGGATGAAAGGCAAAGTTAACCTCGGCGAGATTTGAACTCAGCCCATAAAGGTCCGTAACTCTTTGCTGCAATGCATGGCGTCCGACCCTCTACTGATACTGCCAATCCATCGCCAATACATTTGTAAAATACTGATCAGAGAACTTCCATTTTATTAAACAATACTGAAGTGTACCTGTGTCATATTGTCAATAGATGATACATATATACAAAATTATTTCATGGATGTTAGTTCTTTACTGAGGAGAAACATTTTTTAGGGGTGTTATAAAATATGTTTTAACCAAATATTATTTTTGTTTTATTAATAAAACATAAAAATTGCAATGTCCAAATTTTTCTGCAGACCACCAGTTGGCGACCGCTATTTTAGATCACTACCACTAGGGTGGTTGTCATGTCTTTGACACAACTGAAGGGTTCTCCTGGCCCTTTGTTTGGCAAAGCTTCTATGACTGGTGCTGTTCCTATCACCAATCACTTTACAGCATGTACCGGGTGGGTTTATCTTCTAGATCACCAACACTAGAGAGGTTGTCATGTCTTTGACACTACTGACGGATTACCTCAACCGTTTTTAGCAAGGATTTTATAGCAGGCTGCATTTCTTATCTCCAAACTCATTGAAGTCTGTACTGGGTGTATTTTCATGCCACCAACACCAGAGAGGTTGTCAGTCATTGTCTCAACTGTAAAGACCTTGCTGCCCTACAGGGTGGTTGGAGAAGATAAGTATGATGCTCTAGGTGTAGAACATATGTTGTGGGATATAACAATTGAAAAGCCCTTTCTGCCCTGGGGGTGGGAGAAGATAAGCATGATGATATAGGTGTATGATATATGTTGTGGGATATAACAGGGGGATGAGTAACGGTAAGGAATGACCTCAAGTGATGTAAGGGAGGGGTCTCACCAGGATTTTAGAGAAGGTGTAGTGATGGTGAGAATAGTTAGGGAATGATAGGATGCTCATAGCTTTGATCATAAGTCTACTCAGTCAGGGTCGGCCTGGGGCTAAACAACCACAACATTAGAACATTTGCTTCACCATATCACTCCTTTTTATATATTTCAGGCAATGAAGGCAGTGGTGTCTCTGAACAGCTATTGGACTTGTGTGATCAACTGGTGACAGTCCCTTCTTATGTGGACAGTGATCAACTTCATATTGACTCCCTCAATGTATCAGTAGCCACTGGTGAGTAGTTACAGTCTTCTTCTCCTCCTCCTCCTCCTCCTCCTAGGTTTAGTTGATCTGGGTTCACCTGGTCCTAAAAGACAGCTAACATTTAAAAAGAAAGTCCCTATTATGGTGTTTATAAGTAAGTGTAAGCAGTTGGTATAAATCAAAGTAGTGTACACCCAGCTAGTTCAAAAGAGGAGAAGCTGCTGTTGTAGTAGTTTAACCCCTTAGCATTTAAACCTCTTTCTGTTTAAACTGGCTGTAACTGGCCAATCATACTGATGTTAAGGTATTGTTCTCAACATAAATAATATCAAAATCTCAGAGATTCGATATTATGTGAGATAAAGCCTTTATCAGGAAAATACAATAGTATATATAGAGTAATGTAAATGGTAAAGGGATAAGAGGCTACCACCAACCATTGATTACAGAAACTCTGTGGTCATCCAACTTATTATAAATAGCAGTCAAATATCCCTCAACTCGAACCCTACTCTCTTATAGGAAAGACAAAGCAGATAATGTAATCTTAACCAAACCTTTAAAATGTATAGTAAATCACAGCTGGTATACCTTTGAAGATATGTGTGTAGATCAGGTGAAATTACCATATATACCTCTGTACAAGTTGCACCATATACACCTATGTATATATTACATTTACAGTCATCATCATCGTTTTTACATCCGCTTTACAACCCTGTGGATGGGACAGGATATTTTGAGATAATGTTTTACAACCAGATGCCCTTCCTGTTGTGAACACCTCTTACAACACATTAGGATATGGCATGCCTATTCTAAAGACCGGGATACTAATGGGCAGGGTTGGATTCAGATCTTGGGGTGCCCAGGGCACTTCAGGTTTCGGGGGTCCCTCATACACATAGAATTAGAATACACGGCAATCCCTCTCCTCCCAATTTTACATATCAAAGTCAGCTTGGTACAAGTAATTGGAACTGAAAAGTTATACATACAGGTATTAAATTAAAAAATTCTAACCATCCTAAAACTAAAAAGCCCAGATGATGGGAAAAATAAATTGCTATAACCGTCGCTGGTGAGCCCCCCACACACACTGCAGGAGGCCTGGGGCAATTGCTCCCTTTGCCTCCTTCCCCTCATTAAATTCGCCCTTGTACACAACATACAATATATCATATATTCAAAGTGAAGGTTTTGTAGATCTGTTAGATAAGTTGCATGGTGGATTTTTCATGTATTTTTGTGGAAAAGATGTGACTCATATACAAGTGTATATAATACTAGAATTTTTTTCCATACACTGACGTGTGTGTGTGTGTGTGTGTGTGTGTGTGTGTGTGTGTGTGTGTGCCCATGCATCATTTATATGTATGAGTATATGAATATAAACACGCAAACACAGACACACTTACAAAAATACACACTCACAGACATACATTTACACAAACATACACACAGCGTAGTTTTTTCACCACCCACTTCCTTCCTTTTGCACACATTCACACAGACAGCAGACATAAAGAGAGAGGAGTAGTACGAGGTAGTCAAACTACTCCTCTCTCTTTACATGTTGTGACAGTATCGCAGAAATTTATATATAGATATATTCTTTGCTGCTATATCATTTTGTAATCTTGTTTTTTTTCTTCTTTTTGTTTCTTTTGTAGGAATATTATTACATTCACTCAAGCAAACACCAAAGACATCTTAAACTGCATCATAAGATCACATGATTTATTAATTGGCAAGGACTTACCAACATTGCCTTAATTAATGTCTATCTCACAAGACGTACTCTTCCATCTCTCTGCTTCTACATTGGCCCCTGAACTAGCTGGCTGTATACCCTCTCCACTCAAGCCAACCAGGTAAACAATTTCCCAATCCTTCTTTCTCAGAAATGCCACCCTCTGGAATTCCCTTCTCCCCACCTATGTTTTAGTATTAAAACTGAACTTCAACTGCATCAACTTCACAGTCAGAGGAGGCCGACAAATGTCATAGAGGAGAAAATGCAGTACATAATATATTTAACACGCACCTCCAACAAAACACCCTGAGTATGAAATAAATGATAATATCATATATAGTTCCACACTGGTGTGGTTGGTGTTAGGAAGGACATCCAGCTGTAAAATACCCAGTCAAATTTACAGTCCTCGCCAGAGCAAGGTGCGACATGGCCAACCATGGCCAAAATTGCCTCTCTGTGTGGACAACCTGTCTAACCCATGCAAGCATTTAGATATGGATGCTAAACGGTGATGATGATGAGATATAGGATTTATTGCAAATTTACACAGGGCAGGCTTGGTAGTTTCCTAAATCTGTCTTAGGATTCTGTGAACCGACAGCGGTTCTGGTTCAATGAATACAGTCATCTTAGTAGAATGAGGGAATGTATGTGAGATGCAGGTTCTTAATCCGTATGAGCAATCAATATAAAGTGTGGGAACATATGTAAGCAAGATGCAGGCCAGTAACTCTGGGAGGTCATAGCTCTCTTACAGTACAGACCAGTTTGTGACAACCTATCCAACTCAGGGAAAGTGAACATTAACCTTTTTGTTACCAACCAGGCCAAAAGTCTCTCTGGTTCTATGAAATAAAACCACCCATTTCAAAGGAATCCACTTTAAATTAAAATCTTCCAACATAATTTTTATATAAGAACCTTACATTAAGTTACTATCTTAGTAATGAAATAATTAATAATTTTAATGAAACCATCTCTGGTTCAATTAAATAAAACCAACTATTTTAAAGGTTTCTAATTTAAATAAAAAATCTTCCAACATAATCTTATATAAGAACCTTCCATTAAGTTACTATCTTAGTGAAATAATTAATCATTTTAGTAAATCCCTAAAAAATGTTCATTAATTAATTAAAATAGAGTGTATCTCGTTAGAAACGTGGTCATAGAGTTAAAGCATGTATTGGAGTTTACAGAAATATTTATGACTTTATAACATGGACAGCAATTGAGAAAAAAATATGAGCAGAATGAAATGATTTTATTTTTGTGATTTGTGTTTTTTTAATAAAAGCAAATAGCCTAAAGTATTTTTTGTTGATTTTTTGTCATTTTAACATCTGCTTTTCCTGTTGCAAGGCTTCTAAATTATTAGTACTTTACAGGACTTTCTGCTTGTAGTTTGTTTTATAATTCTTGTAGGTTTTAGTGACATCACTGGAAATATTGTTATATGTAGTAATACAGAAGACCTGACTTCCCACGTGTACAGGCCGAAGATGAAGCATATGTATAATATACACCACCCCACTCCTTCACCTACACACACATACATCTAGTGAAGCCTCCAACCCACACTGTAAAGTGGTCGCGTGGGTGTCACAACAAAAAACACCCAGTCCACACTAAAGTGGTTGTGTAGGTGTCACAACAAAAAACACCCAGTCCACACTGTAAAGTTGTCATGTAGGTGTCACAACAAAAAACTCCCAGTCCACACTGTAAAGTTGTCATGTAGGTGTCACAACAAAAAACTCCCAGTCCACACTGTAAAGTTGTCATGTAGGTGTCACAACAAAAAACACCCAGTCCACACTGTAAAGTTGTCATGTAGGTGTCACAACAAAAAACTCCCAGTCCACACTGTAAAGTTGTCATGTAGGTGTCACAACAAAAAACTCCCAGTCCACACTGAAAAGTTGTCATGTAGGTGTCACAACAAAACACACCCAGTAGTCAGTGTAAATGAGGTTGCCATTAGGAAGAGCATCCAGCTGTAGAAACCAAGCAAAATCAGTTCTGTATCAGCATGACATGATCACCTGACCTAGCGTTGCCCACAACAGGATAACTCGTCTAACCCATGCTAGCATGGAAAAATTGATGCTAAACGGTGATGCTGATGATGATGGTGATAATGATTATGTAGTTAGTACATCTAAGACACAGGTTCTCAACCCATTTAGGCCAAACGCCCCCTTCTGTCCCTTGAAATCACGAAACGCCCCCCTACCCTATTTTTCCATTTTTAAATATACTACTGATTTTGATATCAGTAGATTACTAAAAAAATGATTAACAATAATCCAAAGATATCATCGCAAGCAGCTGAGAGTATAAATACATTCCTTAAAAGGAAATATATAAATGTCAAAAAAAGGAACATAAATGTTCTTTTTTATGAATAAGGACCATTTGAATTTGTTATATTCCCACCAGGCGATACCAACTATTTTGAATATTTATACAAGAGCAACTCTGTCTATCCCAAGAGTGCTCTTATCTGGAAGAAAGTGGCAATTTTATCATTTCAAAGCTTTCCCTTTTTCCCTTTAATGAAACGGACAGAATAAATGTTGATATCTAACTTGATGTCCCCTCTTCTTTGTGAGCTTAGAGACCACGGAAGAGGGTTTTCATGACCATGCGGGAGGGTATATTTATTAATAAATGGTAAAATATATACAACAAATGAGTAAGTGAATTGCAGTCAGACGGCAACTACAAATATAAAAATTGTTAGTTTGCTTTGTAACAATAGCATATCCAAGTTTTCGGATAAATCAACTTACTTTAACTTTGACTCATTTCAATGGGACCCTTGATCTTCATGGAGTCTAGCTAACTCTTTGACGTGAGGCTGAATTTTCCTAAGATTTAGCCAGAGATCTCCACATGTAATTACATTGTAGCGGTTACGAGCCTTACTGTGTAGTCTGGAAACAGCACCAAACCTCCTCTCAACTAAGTATGAGCTTGGAAAAGACAAAGCAAATCTCTTAGCCTCTGCATGTAGGTGTGGAAATCAACGCTGAATTTCCTCTTGTATCCCAAAAAGGGGTTCACCTATTTTGGGAAATCTAATTTTGATCATGTCATCTGCTTGAAGTTCAATGAATTCTTCCTGAAATTTAATGTCCAAATCGTCAACGTTAGCTATGAAGGGATCTGCTATCCACATTGGGATGTCCATCGGCAAAAGATCGACAAACCGTTCTCTCATGTTGTCTTGTAGCGCACGGAGATGAGTGGTATAAATTTGGAGTTGGTCATCGCTTACAATGTTTTGAACATTGGCAACTCTAGGAAAATTATAGAATTCCTATCAACAAAGATTCCTTTCGATGACATTCAATTTGGCCAAGAATGTTTTCACAGCATTCCTTGCTTTAAGCAAGGTGATCTTCTTCCCCTGCAAAGCCAAAATGCCACTATTTCATTTGTCGAAGATGTTAGTGAAGTAGGCGCAGTCTTGCCTCACATCGAGGGTTTTCTTGTACAGTTCTGTGTTGTGTCCTCGCAGAAACTCAATGATAGAGTCGAAGAGTTCAAAGAAGTGAGTAAAGCACTTGCCCTTTGAAAGCCACCTCACTTCATTATGAAGGAGCAACTTGATGAATTCTTCGTCATTATCTTGGCACAGTTGCTGTAAAATTCGTTCATTGAGGGAATGCCGTTTGATAAAATTGATGACATCAATGGCCACCTGCAAGGACTTGCTCAGTGGCTTGCTGAGTTTCTTCGCAGCCAAGTGTTGTCGATGAATGACAATGAACAGCAAATACAGATAGATTTTCTCTCTTCAGAAGAGTGAAGAAACCCTTATGTTGGCTGACCATTGCTCTTGCGTCGTCCGTAGCACATGATACAATGTGTGTTGTATGTGGTCCTAGATGTTTGTATTACCTTCCTGTGTGTTGTATGTAGTCCTAGATGTATGTATTACCTGCTTATGTATTGCATGTGGTCCCAGCTGTATGTATTACCTGCTTGTGTGTTGTATGTGGTCCTAGATGTGTGTACTACCTCCTTATGTGTTGTATGTGGTCCTAGATGTTTGTATTACATGCTTATGTGTTGTATGTGGTCCTAGATGTATGTATTACCTGCCTGTGTTTTTTATGTGGTCCTAGATGTATGTATTACCGGCCTGTGTGTTTTATGTGGTCCTAGATGTGTGTGTGCTACCTCCTTATGTGTTGCATGTGGTCCTAGATGTGTGTATTACCTGCTTATGTGTTGTATGTGGTCCTAGATGTGTGTATTACCTGCTTATGTGTTGTATGTGGTCCTAGATGTATGTATTACCTGCCTGTGTGTTTTATGTGGTCCTAGATGTGTGTGCTACCCGCTTCTATGTTTTTATTTTTTTTTTTATTTGTAATATTATTTATACAATAGGGAATAAAATAGATCTACATAGTGTTAACTCGTTACGGTTGAGTCAATAATTTCAGACATGAAATACATTGTTATCGGTGAAGGAAAGATAAGATTCTAACTGGCTGCGCTCAAAGTGTCCTTGACGCAGTTGACTGTGGGTATTTTCATTTTTAGGATCTCAATTACTGGTTAATGTCTAGACACGCCTGCACACCTGCTCAGAGCTGCAGTCAGACTATAGTTATGCTGTCTGCAAGCTCATTCAAATGCATTAACACTGGCTGTCTCAAAGATATACAAATATGGCTTATAAAACTTACCAAAGTAAAGAGCCTTCCAAAGTAAAGAGCTTTTACAAATTAAGAGATCACAGTTCTGATACTATGGGTATGTGGTTAGAATGTCTCGGGAAAGAATCGCTGAACAGATTTTACGGGGAAAACCAACCAGGGGTAGACTCTGAGAAAGATGGTTGGATAGCATCCATGAGCTTGGATGGTCTTGCTTGGGGATTCAGCTGGATTAGCTAGAGACGGTTGTTTCTGACAGGACCTGCAGGAAGGAGTGTTTCAGACACTACCTCCACAACCCTCTCAGGTATAAATGGGCAAAGAAGAAGAGAACCACTCAGTTTAAAAGGATCCTATTTAAATTAAACTCTTCCAACATAATTTTATATAAGAACCATAGTAAAATAAACTTTTTCCTCCAATCCTAGAAAGGATCCATAGAAGTGGTTGATAGCTTCTGCTACCTAGGTGATCTAATTAGCAGTGAAGGAGGTTGTTCTGTGAGCATAGTATCTAAAATAAGAACATAATTGAAAGAGTTCAGGGAGCTACAAACTCTGACAACAGAAGCTTTCTTTCATTCAATGAAATAGAAACTGTGTGTGATGTGCAATGTTGCATGGTAGTGAGATACGGGGAGTGAACGGTCAGAATATGCAGAGAATTGATGGAAATGAATTTTGAAAATTAACTGAAACACATTGAGAAGAAGAAACAACAACAGCATGAAATAAAGTACCAGTCAAGCACTGGGGGTCGATTTAATTGACTTTCCCCTCCCCCAAAATTGTTGGCCTTGTGCCTAAATCAGAAACCATTATTATTAGACATTATTATGTAGTCAACAATGTGGAACTCAGGCTCTCTCACTCAACCCTACAGAATATCTTCCCTCTGGCTCCAGTGATGACTGGCCCATCTGGTCATGCCACCTTAACAGCGTGGAACTCAGGCCCTCTCACTCAGCCCTACAGAATATCTTGCCTCTGGCTCCAGTGATGACTGGCCCATCTGGTCATGCCACCTTAACAGCGTGGAACTCAGGCCCTCTCACTCAGCCCTACAGAATATCTTGCCTCTGGCTCCAGTGATGACTGGCCCATCTGGTCATGCCACCTTAACAGCGTGGAACTCAGGCCCTCTCACTCAGCCCTACAGAATATCTTGCCTCTGGCTCCAGTGATGACTGGCCCATCTGGTCATGCCACCTTAACAGCGTGGAACTCAGGCCCTCTCACTCAGCCCTACAGAATATCTTCCCTCTGGCTCCAGTGATGACTGGCCCATCTGGTCATGCCACCTTAACAGCGTGGAACTCAGGCCCTCTCACTCAGCCCTACAGAATATCATCCCCCTGGCCCTTCTGGTCCTGCCTGAATCACTTCCGAGCAGTTGTTGGTCGCTGAGGAGCCAAACTTCAGAAATGGGGGTAAGCCACCGATGATGATTCCATTCCAACTACCAATGCAGACAATTACAAACTATGGAGCACCTACCTTCTAGTTTGCTCCTGTCTTGAAGATTCCTGCACAATTAATGACCTGGAAACCTTAATACCTCCAGCAAGGCTCTGTGTGCAATACTGGATGGGTGTGAAGAAGAAGAAAAATAAGACAGATAAAAAGAAAAAGAAGAAACGACGACAACAACAACACCAAAATTAAAACTGGAAAAACCGAAAAAGAAAATAACTACGATTCAACATTTATGTCTGATGAAAAATAGAAGTGAAACGTACAGGAAAAAATCAACGAATGTGAAGAAAGAACACGATGTATTATCTATTGAATGGAAAGAAGTGTTCTATAAGATTCAAAGGAATGCACTCACTTCTTTTCTACTAATAAAAGAGAATATTCTCTTAAAGGTACATTTTTAAAATGGTGTATAATAACTATTTATTTTACATGTCTTTTATTTTTCATGTTATTTTCAAATTTATAAATCTAATTTACCTTGTTTTTTTTTTATTTTTATCTTTCTCGTATATTTATAGCTATCAGAAAAGTTATTTTTGCGCTTTAGTTTTGATCTGTCCCTGTCCCTACCCCCCCCCCCCCCCCCCCGCACTCCCAAGCGTGAAACTAATACTAATATCATTTGTACTGCCTCTCTGTTTTTTGTTCTCTGTTCATTTATTAATCTATATATATAAGTAGGCCGAATTTACTTGCAAACCGCCAGAGATTCGATTTTACTGATTTCCAATTATATTATTCTCCTAGATTTAATAATTAACTAATTAATTTAATTAGACAATTCTGTTGATTGGTTAATTATTTGTGTTTGTTTTATAACATCTAGTCGAGAGCTTATCATGATGATTAGCGGAAATTATAATATTTCCTTTCGCTAGCATTTTGAATGACCCGCCTAAAACCGGGGGTTATCTCCCTTGCCGGAATTAACACGTGATAACTATAGATACGATTAGCAGCCATACCAGAGATGCAACATATAATTTATCACTCCGGTCCTAGGCAGAACGAAAACCTGTTGATAAACTGAATCCTCCGTTCGATCACCAATACCATGAGCTTGCCATTCACGTAAGTCTGATATTTGATTTCGGATTCAAAGAAACACTTTAAATGATTGTTCGTTTGATTTGTCCAGGTGTACTTTTCTCAACCTGATTAGTTCTATCGTTACTTTGGTATGTATTGTGTGTTAGTTTCGCCTACCACAATGTTCGATTTGTCAAGCTATTTAAACATATGTTATTACTCTGAGGTCTTATCTTATTGAGTGCTTTGCGAACTCATCATTTCATATAAGTAGGCCGAATTTACTTGCAAACCGCCAGAGATTCGATTTTACTGATTTCCAATTATATATATATATACTTTTCAAAATCTGCAGTAGTGCTGACAGCTTCAAATTGTCAAATAGCGAGATGTATGAGAGAGTGCATGTATGCGGGAAGGTTTCCACAGATGTATCAAATTATTTAATCGATTTTCTCAACTATAATAAACCTCAATGCAATGAAAAGAATTAGTGCGTACTTGAAGAAATTGCTACCCGGTTAGGGTTATGAGCATGACCAGAACGGAAGTGGCGAAAGCAATGAGGTCAAACTGAATAATTTCATTCACAAACATTTGATAGTGTAACGCGCGAAGGCAACGCCTCAGCATGTTAGTTAAGAAAAAGTAAGAAAACCGTAAAATCTGGGATATTTATAGAAGAAACAAAGTCAGTATTGAAAAGAAAAGCACCAGTAATCAGTTGAATCTCCCTCTCAGTACTCAAAGGATTGTTTTTTTCTTTCGGGAGCTTTTCTTTTATTACGCTGAAGAAAAGCTGAAAGCAGTTTTGCTTTAGGGAGTTGACCGAAAACAAACACATCAAGCATGTGTTACGGTCGGACGACACAGTTTATTCAAAATGGTTGACAGACTCAGTGAGTAAATAAAGAACTTTAACAGTTACTCTACTACAAGATTCTTTCTTCGTGTAAGAAGTGTGTGTTGTGTGTATTTTAGTAGCAGTTGTGAAATGCAAAGCGTGATAAAACTTGTTCAAAGTATCCAAGTGTAATTTTCTATTAGTTTCCTGTGCTGGATTCTAACCTCCCCTTTCCATATATATATGTAAACAAATATATGTAATTGACTCTCGGGTCCCAAATATTACGGGGTGGTGATGGAATAGTCGGGAGGGGTGGGTCCCCTGGAAAATCGGTAATTTTTCTAGGTTGTCTCGGTTGATTTTTTTAAAATAAAATACCCGAATTAGTCATTTAGTTTACATATTGAGACCCCAACCCATCCTATTTATTTTATAATATATAGGATTTATAGTAATGTACATTTTTTTGGCCATACATAATTTTAATTGTTCGCAGGAATGCAACCACTTGAAATAACATTTAGCCGGAGATAGATTAACAAAATTTAATAAGCGGGGTGGGGGAGGGCACGATCATTCGAGAATCGAGAGTACGCAATAAAATAAGCTATCACTAAAGTAACCATAACTTGGACATTAAATACAAACATGCTAGACGAGGCTCTTATCGAATTGTCTTCCACTTGATAACCAACATAGATCAATATATTAAGATATATACAAAGTTTTTCTAAGTTATATAACTCAGTTTTTAAGGTAAACTTAATTTCATTTAAATTATGGAATATTTCCAATAAATATTTTAAACATTAGCGGTGATGTATTTGTTTTGCAAGTTTTTTTTTTTTAATATGAAATCGTGTGTGAAACAGATATTGTTATATTTGGGGAGGATTGTGTTGTCCTACTAGTGCCAGAAAAAATATACTAAAGCGAAAACCAAACCAAACTGAGTGTTTTACTATTTTTTTGGCATTATTAAGACATGATCCTCCCCAAACATAACAATATATAGTTACTTTTTTAGGTAGTTTCCACATCTCACTTGTAGTGTTTTCAGGTGCAGTGGAGAAATTCGATACTGGTTAGTTTTTTAGTAATAATAAACTTGGAGTGAATTAATACATATGATTGGAATGTTGAATCGGAACATCCTGTCTTCGGTAACATCACAGTGCAAATAATATGTAATGGTTTCTAACAAGTAAAAGGACAGAAATTTGAGGAAGGGGAGTGGAGCAAAGTCGATTATATCAACTCAAGTACTTGCCCAGGTATTATATCAACCTGTGAAAGACAAAGTTGACCATGGCAGCATTTTTGAACACCCAGTGACCTAACCTTTTCCTTACCAACCCAGAGAAAATCGGCTCTGCTTATATGAAAGAAAACCACCTATTCTAAAAGGTTCCTATTTAAATTCAAATCTTCCAGCATAATTTTATATAAGAACCATATGTTAAGTAACTATTTCAGTAATTAAATAATTTTTGTAAATCCCTAAAAAGTCTTAATTGAAATAGAATGTAGAGATATTGTCATGAAAGAGGTACGCTTCTTGTACTTTTTTTCGGTTTTGTTGGCTGTTTTTTTAATGAACAGATTATATATATATATATATATATATATATATATATATATATATATAGTCCCAGGTCCAAGCGAGGGTAATCACTGTAAGTGAAGTACTCTATATATTAGTAGAATATATACACAATATAATATAGAAATGGCTTCTACATGACTAGAACTATTTCATTCGTAATGATTTCTTACAAATGAAACAGTCCTAGTCCTGTAGAAGCCATTTCTATATTATATATATTGGAAATGTGTGAAATCCTTGGTACAGTTAGGTATAGGAAAAGAATGACTTCACTTGTAGTTCTAAACAAGTTAATTTTATATGTACATTGTAAAATTATAAAATTGTTTAGAACTACAAGTGATGTCATTCTTTTCCTATCATCATCATCATCATCATCGTTTAACGTCCGTGTTCCACGCTTGCATGGGTTTGGACGGGGGTAGTCCCACTTGAGGCAAGAGTGGTTGTCTCGCTCGCATAGGACTGTCTGGCGGGTTTTCTACAGCTGGATGCCCTTCCTAACACCAACCACGTTTACAGTGTGGGGCTGGGAATATATATATATATATATATACGTGTATGTAAGATGATAGGGTTTGTTTGAGATGAAACAGCAAGTGTTGTTTATCCTCGTCATATATGTAGGCGTAAAGGATATATAAAAGTTTGAAAGCATCAGCTGATGGGGGTATTTCCCACTGATTCTTACCCGATTAAAACGTCATAACTTTCTGGCAAGCTTTTAATTATAGTTTATGGTGAACACTTTATATCCTTTTTCTTCTGTGGCTCTAGAGGCCTTGTCCCCCCCCCCTTTTCTTCTCGTTCATTGCTTTTATAGTCCTTTCCTCTACTTTTCCACCCAGCCAGAGCTGCCCTTCTTTACCCCTTTCCCATATGTAATGGCATTGATTATTTATACTATTGTAAATAAAGTTATTTATTGGGATTTTTTCGTGTAAAAGAATATTAGTCTTCTCATGTTTTTCATAGCAAAAATGTTTATAATATATATACATAGGTACCCGTTTATGTGCGCTGTCTCGAAGTGAATAACTGTGTATACTCTGGAAGTTTATTTAACATTACCTATTGAGTACGCTGAGATGCAACCGGTCCTAGCAGTGACACCCATGCTAGTTCCGTCAACTTTATTTATATACATGGTGGCTGCCAACTCGTATTCGAGTACGGCCACTACTTTATATCCATGTAGGAGGACCCCTACCGATGCGCTGAACGAGTGTGACTTTTTAGTTCAGCCAGCGACTTGAACTCTGGTACAAACACTACACTTGTGACAATTATTGACACATAGTGCTGGGCCCATGGTACCATGTGACGACAAGTGCAGAGAGATCTCCAGATATAAAGCAATGCCTGTGCCGTGAAGCTTTTATAGTGAGCAAAGGCACTGCACAAAGCCAGTCCCACTCTCTTAACCAAGATGATATTTACCAAAAAGAAGAACAAGTCAACATCATTGGATACCATCAGAGTTGCAGGTGTTATATCAGAGTTTTCCTTCTAGAATTCTGCCTTGACAAAGGCTAAGTGGTCATCTCTATATACGGTGCTGAATTTGTTTTGCAAGGTTTTTGATATGAAATCGGGTGTTGAAACAAATATATTTGGGGAGGGTCAGGTTATAACAATATATATATATATATAGGAAAAAGTATGACCCCGACGTATATATATACATACACAATGATATTAAATAAATGGAAACTACATTTATAAAACCATATTTATTCTATTATTTCTATTTCAAGGGAACCAAAACTTTGGTACGCTTTCATCAGATAAAATACAAAGTGTGTTTTATAAATTTTGACATAACCAAGAAAAAGATACCTTAACGGTTTAAGTTTTCCTTGGTACCCTTGAAATATATATAATAGAATAAATATAGTTTTATAAATATAGTTTCCATTTATTTAATATCATTGAATATTATACTCCAGAAAACTTGTCGAGTGCTCTGAATCAGTTATAAACATTTATATTTTTTGAATTACCAACAAATTGAATATGACTTTTACTTATATACATTACAGAAAGTTTTAAAAAATATACAATGTTGTTAAGAAGTTTACTTCACTATCACGTGGTTCTCATCGGAGTGTGTGACATGGTGTGTGGTTCCTATCGGAGTGTGTGGAACTGTGTGTGACACGATGTGTGGTTCCTATCGAAGTGTGTGACACGCTGTCTGACACTGTATGTGGCACAGCGTGTGACACGGTGTGACACGTTGTGTGGTTCCTATCGAAGTGTGTGACACGCTGTCTGACACTGTGTGTGGCACAGCGTGTGACACGGTGTGGCACGGTGTGTAGTTCCTATCGAAGTGAGTGACACGGTGTGTGGCACAGTGTGTGGGACATTGTGTGGCACGGTGTGTGGTTCCTGTCAATGTTTTGCGAGTGAAGTTCGTAAATAGTTGTGTGGTAGTCCCTCGTGTGTATATATGTGTGTATGTGTTGTGCATGTGTGTTTGTGTATATGTATGCACGTGTGTGTGAGCTTGTGTGTGCCTGAGAGGGACAGGGGGAGAGAGAACGTGAGTGTGTGTATGTGTGTGTGTGTATGTATGTACGTGTGTGTGAGCTTGTGTGTGCCTGAGAGAGAGTGAGAGTGGGTGTGTATGTATGTGTGTGTGTGTGTTGTGTGTGTGTGTAGTAGTAGTAGTAGTAGGTTCTGTACTCTTTTCCCGTCCTATTTCGTGATTGCAAATCTATTTTTTAATTTTATCATACATAAATTCTGTGCAAGTACCGGCCACTCTCTGATAGGTTTGTGGTCAAGCCTGTGGCAGTGGAGAACCCAGGGTTCATGGCCCCCCGGATCACATCCTTACTCATTGCTCTCGGAGCGGAGTTGGCTACCCGCATGTGCGAGCCTCACAAAATGGAGTGGCTGTTCCAGCGCGTTTCCCTCGCCGTCCTCCGGGACAATGTCTTCTCCATCCAGTCGGCAGGGTCTACGAGGTGGACTGACCCTTAAATTTTATTTATAAGGGTGGCAATTGGCTTAGTGGTTAGAGCATTGGGCTTGCAATCGAAAGGTTGTGAGTTCAATTCTCGGACCGTGTAATGTGTTGATTCCTTGAGCAAGACACTTTATTTCACGTTGCTCCAGTTTACTCAGCTGTAGAAATGAGATGATAGGGACTGGGGTCCCTATCATTAAATCACCCAAGACACCTCCAACGAGATATACCTTGGAGGAGGCCAGCTAAACCTGCATAGGTGTGAGCTGTAACAACAACAAATAGATCGAGTACGAAGCACCGAAGGATGTCTATAAATGTAATTCTTAAACAATCGGAATCCCTTATATTGAATTACTTTTTTCTGGGTCCATTTCCGTTCACATGGGATTCTCCAATGTAAGACTGGGAATGTTGGAGAGTTGATCTATCTGTGGATCTGTCCACAACTGGTTAAATGGCGGTTACCATACCAACGAGGCTCCTGTCATACTAGTGGCAGTAGCAATTGCAGTTTATCCAGGCAGATATTACATCTATACATGGACCCGTAACATCCGGGGGAGGTGTAGGAGTGCTATATTCATATACGGTGATTTTAGGTCATCTTAAAACCTGGTGGAGCCCATCTTAAAACCTGGTGGAGCCCATCTTAAAACCTGGTGGAGCCCATCTTAAAACCTGGTGGGGCCCATCTTAAAACCAAATGGACCCCATCTTAAAACCTGGTGGACCCCATCTTAATACCTGGTGGACCCCATCTTAATACCTGGTGGAGCCCATCTTAAAATATGGTGAAGCCGATCTTAAAATCTGGTGGACCCCATCTGAAACCCTGGTGGAACCCATCTTAATACCTGTTGGAGCCCATC
Organism: Eledone cirrhosa; assembly: GCA_964016885.1. Lineage (NCBI taxonomy): Eukaryota > Metazoa > Mollusca > Cephalopoda > Octopoda > Eledonidae > Eledone > Eledone cirrhosa. Next base: position 10,681,463 of record OZ024740.1, read on the forward strand.
TTAATACCAGCTGGAGCCCATCTTAATACTTGGTGGAGCCCATCTTAAAACCTGGTGGACCCCATCTTAAAACTTGGTGGACCCCATCTTAATTACTGGTGGAGCCCATCTTAATACCTGGTGGAGCCCATCTTAATACCTGGTGGAGCCCATCTTCAAACCTGGTGGAGCCCATCTTAATACCGGGTGGATCCGATCTTAAAACCTGGTGGAGCCCATCTTAATACCTGGTGGACCCCATCTTAAAACCTGGTGGAGCACGTCTTAATACCTGGCGGACGCCATCTTAATAGCTGGTGGAGCCCATCTTAAAACCTGGTGGAGCCCATCTTAATACCTGGTGGAGCCCATCTTAATACCTGGTCGACCCCATCTTAATACCTGGTGGAGCCCACCTTAAAACCTGGTGGAGCCCATCTTAATACCTGGTGGAGCCCATCTTAAAACCTGGTGGAGCCCATCTTAATACCGGGTGGATCCGATCTTAAAACCTGGTGGAGCCCATCTTAATACCTGGTGGACCCCATCTTAAAACCTGGTGGAGCACGTCTTAATACCTAGTGGAGCCCATCTTAAAACCTGGTGGAGCTCATCATAAAACCTGGTGGAGCCCATCTTAAAACCTGGTGGACCCCATCTTAAAACTTGGTGGACCCCATCTTAATTACTGGTGGAGCCCATCTTAATACCTGGTGGAGCCCATCTTAATACCTGGTGGACCCCATCTTAAAACCTGGTGGAGCACGTCTTAATACCTGGTGGAGCCCATCTAAAAACCAGGTGGAGCATGTCTTAATACCTGGTGGAGCCCATCTTAATACCTGGTGGAGCCCATCTTAATACCTAGTGGAGCCCATCTTAAAACCTGGTGGAGCTCATAAAACCTGGTGGAGCCCATCTTAATACCTGGTGGAGCCCATCTTAATACCTGGCCCAGGCCATCATAAACCTAGTGGAGCACGTCTTAATACCTGGTGGAGCCCATCTTAATACCTGGTGGACCCCATCTTAAAACCTGGTGGACACCATCTTAATACCTGGTGGAGCCCGTCTTAATACCTGGTGGACCCCATCTTAGTACCTGGTGGACCCCATCTTGATACCAGCTGGAGCCCATCTTAATACTTGGTGGAGCCCATCTTAATACCTGGTGGAGTCCATCTTAAATCCTGGTGGACCCCTTCTTAAAACTTGGTGGACCCGATCTTAATTATTGGTGGAGCCCATCTTAATACCTGGTGGAGCCCATCTTAATACCTGGTGGAGCCCATCTTCAAACCTGGTGGAGCCCATCTTAATACCGGGTGGATCCGATCTTAAAACCTGGTGGAGCCCATCTTAATACCTGGTGGACCCCATCTTAAAACCCTGTGGAGCACGTCTTAATACCTGGTGGAGCCCATATTAAAACCTGGTGGACCCCATCTTGATACCAGCTGGAGCCCATCTTAATACCTGGTGGAGCCCATCTTAAAACCTGGTGGACCCCATCTTAAAACTTGGTGGACCCCATCTTAATTACTGGTGGAGCCCATCTTAATACCTGGTGGAGCCCATCTTAATACCTGGTGGAGCCCATCTTCAAACCTGGTTGAGCACGTCTTAATACCTGGTGGAGCCCATCTAAAAACCAGGTGGAGCATGTCTTAATACCTGGTGGAGCCCATCTTAATACCTGGTGGAGCCCATCTTAATACCTGGTGGAGCCCTTAAAAACTGGTGGAGCCTATCTTAATACCTGGTGGAGCCCATCTTCAAACCTGGTGGAGCCCATCTTAATACCTGGTTGACCCCATCTTAAAACCTGGTGGACCACATCTTAATACCTGGTGGACCCCATCTTAATACCTGGTGGAGGCCATCTTAAAATATGGTGGAGCCCATCTTAAAACCTGGTGGACCCCATCTTAATACGTGGTGGAGCCCTTCTTAAAAACTGGTGGAGCCCATCTTAATACCTGGTGGAGCCCATCTTAAAACCTGGTGGAACCCATCTTAATACCTGTTGGAGCACATCTTAATACCTAGTGGAGCCCATCTTAAAACCTGGTGGAGCTCATCATAAAACCTGGTGGAGCCCATCTTAATACCTGGTGGAGCCCATCTTAATACCTGGTGGAGCCCATCTTAATACCTAGTGGAGCCCATCTTAAAACCTGGTGGAGCCCATCTTAATACCTGGTGGAGCCCATCTTAATACCTGGTGGAGCCCATCTTAATACCTAATGGAGCCCATCTTAAAACCTGGTGGAGCCCATCTTAATACCTTGTGGAGCCCATCTTACTACCTGGTGGAGCCCATCATAAACCTAGTGGAGCACGTCTTAATACCTGGTGGAGCCCATCTTAATACCTGGTGGACCCCATCTTAAAACCTGGTGGACACCATCTTAATACCTGGTGGAGCCCGTCTTAATACCTGGTGGACGCCATCGTAATAGCTGGTGGACCACATTTTAATACCTGGTGGAGCCCATCTTAAAACCAAATGGACCCCATCTTAAAACCTGGTGGACCCCATCTTAGTACCTGGTGGACCCCATCTTAATAGCTGGTGGACCCCATCTTAATAGCTGGTGGAGCCCATCTTAAAATATGGTGGAGCCCATCTTAAAACCTGGTGGACCCCATCTGAAAACCTGGTGGAACCCATCTTAATACCTGTTGGAGCCCATCTTAATACCAGCTGGAGCCCATCTTAATACTTGTTGGAGCCCATCTTAATACTTGTTGGAGCCCATCTTAATACCTGGTGGAGCTCATAAAACCTGGTGGAGCCCATCTTAATACCTGGTGGAGCCCATCTTAATACCTGGCCCAGCCCATCATAAACCTAGTGGAGCACGTCTTAATACCTGGTGGAGCCCATCTTAATACCTGGTGGACCCCATCTTAAAACCTGGTGGACACCATCTTAATACCTGGTGGAGCCCGTCTTAATACCTGGTGGACCCCATCTTAGTACCTGGTGGACCCCATCTTGATACCAGCTGGAGCCCATCTTAATACTTGGTGGAGCCCATCTTAATACCTGGTGGAGCCCATGTTAAAACCTGGTGGACCCCATCTTAAAACCTGGTGGAGCACGTCTTAATACCTGGTGGAGCCCATCTAAAAACCAGGTGGAGCATGTCTTAATACCTGGTGGAGCCCATCTTAATACCTGGTGGAGCCCATCTTAATACCTGGTGGAGCCCTTAAAAACTGGTGGAGCCCATCTTAATACCTGGTGGAGCCCATCTTAAAACCTGGTGGAGCCCATCTTAATACCTGGTTGACCCCATCTTAAAACCTAGTGGACCACATCTTAATACCTGGTGGACCCCATCTTAATACCTGGTGGAGGCCATCTTAAAGTATGGTGGAGCCCATCTTAAAACTTGGTGGACCCCATCTTAATACGTGGTGGAGCCCTTCTTAAAAACTGGTGGAGCCCATCTTAATACCTGGTGGAGCCCATCTTAAAACCTGGTGGAACCCATCTTAATACCTGTTGGAGCCCATCTTACTACCTGGTGGAGCCCATCATAAACCTAGTGGAGCACGTCTTAATACCTGGTGGAGCCCATCTTAATACCTGGTGGACCCCATCTTAAAACCTGGTGGACACCATCTTAATACCTGGTGGAGCCCGTCTTAATACCTGGTGGACGCCATCGTAATAGCTGGTGGACCACATTTTAATACCTGGTGGAGCCCATCTTAAAACCAAATGGACCCCATCTTAAAACCTGGTGGACCCCATCTTAGTACCTGGTGGACCCCATCTTAATAGCTGGTGGACCCCATCTTAATAGCTGGTGGAGCCCATCTTAAAATATGGTGGAGCCCATCTTAAAACCTGGTGGAACCCATCTTAATACCTGTTGGAGCCCATCTTAATACTTGTTGGAGCCCATCTTAATACTTGTTGGAGCCCATCTTAATACCTGGTGGAGCTCATAAAACCTGGTGGAGCCCATCTTAATACCTGGTGGAGCCCATCTTAATACCTGGCCCAGCCCATCATAAACCTAGTGGAGCACGTCTTAATACCTGGTGGAGCCCATCTTAATACCTGGTGGACCCCATCTTAAAACCTGGTGGACACCATCTTAATACCTGGTGGAGCCCGTCTTAATACCTGGTGGACCCCATCTTAGTACCTGGTGGACCCCATCTTGATACCAGCTGGAGCCCATCTTAATACTTGGTGGAGCCCATCTTAATACCTGGTGGAGCCCATGTTAAAACCTGGTGGACCCCATCTTAAAACCTGGTGGAGCACGTCTTAATACCTGGTGGAGCCCATCTAAAAACCAGGTGGAGCATGTCTTAATACCTGGTGGAGCCCATCTTAATACCTGGTGGAGCCCATCTTAATACCTGGTGGAGCCCTTAAAAACTGGTGGAGCCCATCTTAATACCTGGTGGAGCCCATCTTAAAACCTGGTGGAGCCCATCTTAATACCTGGTTGACCCCATCTTAAAACCTAGTGGACCACATCTTAATACCTGGTGGACCCCATCTTAATACCTGGTGGAGGCCATCTTAAAGTATGGTGGAGCCCATCTTAAAACTTGGTGGACCCCATCTTAATACGTGGTGGAGCCCTTCTTAAAAACTGGTGGAGCCCATCTTAATACCTGGTGGAGCCCATCTTAAAACCTGGTGGAACCCATCTTAATACCTGTTGGAGCACATCTTAATACCTAGTGGAGCCCATCTTAAAACCTGGTGGAGCTCATCATAAAACCTGGTGGAGCCCATCTTAATACCTGGTGGAGCTCATCTTAATACCTGGTGGAGCCCATCTTAATACCTAGTGGAGCCCATCTTAAAACCTGGTGGAGACCATCTTAATACCTGGTGGAGCCCATCTTAATACCTGGTGGAGCCCATCTTAATACCTAGTGGAGCCCATCTTAAAACCTGGTGGAGCCCATCTTAATACCTTGTGGAGCCCATCTTACTACCTGGTGGAGCCCATCATAAACCTAGTGGAGCACGTCTTAATACCTGGTGGAGCCCATCTTAATACCTGGTGGACACCATCTTAAAACCTGGTGGACACCATCTTAATACCTGGTGGAGCCCGTCTTAATACCTGGTGGACGCCATCTTAATAGCTGGTGGACCACATTTTAATACCTGGTAGAGCCCATCTTAAAACCAAATGGACCCCATCTTAGTACCTGGTGGACCCCATCTTAATAGCTGGTGGACCCCATCTTAATAGCTGGTGGAGCCCATCTTAAAATATGGTGGAGCCCATCTTAAAACCTGGTGGACCCCATCTGAAAACCTGGTGGAACCCATCTTAATACCTGTTGGAGCCCATCTTAATACCAGCTGGAGCCCATCTTAATACTTGTTGGAGCCCATCTTAATACTTGTTGGAGCCCATCTTAATACCTGGTGGACCCCATCTTTAAACCTGGTGGACCCCATCTTAAAACTTGGTGGACACCATCTTAATTACTGGTGGAGCCCATCTTAAAACCTGGTGGAGCCCATTTTAATACCTGGTGGGGCCCATCTTAAAACCTGGTGGAGCCCATCTTAATACCTAGTTGACCCCATCTTAAAACCTGGTGGACCCCATCTTAATACCTGGTGGACCCCATCTTAATACCTGGTGGAGCCCATCTTAAAATATGGTGGAGCCCATCTTAAAACCTGGTGGACCCCATCTTAAAACCTGGTTGGGCCCATCTTAATACCTGGTGGAACCCATCTTAAAACCTGGTGGAGCCCACCTTAAAACCTGGTGGAGCCCATCTTAATACCTGGTGGACCCCATCTTAAAACCTGGTGGAGCCCATCTTAATACCTGGTGGAGCCCTTCTTAAAACCTGGTGGAGCCCATCTTAATACCTGGTGGAGCCCATCTTAAAACCTGGTGGAGCCCATCTTAATACCTGGTGGAACCCATCTTAATGCCTGGTGGACCCCATCTTAAAACCTGGTGGACCCCATCTTAAAACCTGTCGGACCCCATCTTAATACCTGTTGGAGCCCATCTTAAAACCTGGTAGAGCCCATCTTAATACCTGGTGGAGCCCATCTTAATCCTGGTGCCCATCTTAATACCTGGTGGAGCCCATCTAAAAACCTGGTGGAGCCCATCTTAAAACCTGGTGGAGCCCGTCTTAAAACCTGGTGGAGCCCATCTTAATACCTGGTGGAGCCCATCTTATTCCTGGTGCCCATCTAAATACCTGGTGGAGCCCATCTTAAAACCTGGTGGAGCCCATCTTAATACCTGGTGGAGCCCATCTTAATACCTAGTGGAGCCCATCTTAAAACCTGGTGGAGCTCATCATAAAACCTGGTGGAGCCCATCTTAATACCTGGTGGAGCCCATCTTAATACCTGGTGGAGCCCATCATAAACCTGGTGGAGCCCATCTTAATACCTGGTGGAGCCCATCTTAAAACCAAATGGACCCCATCTTAAAACCTGGTGCACCCCATCTTAAATCCTGGTGGACCCCATCTTAATAGCTGGTGGAGCCCATCTTAAAACCTGGTGGACCCCATCTGAAAACCTGGTGGACCCCATCTTAAAACTTGGTGGACCCAATCTTAATTACTGGTGGAGCCCATCTTAATACCTGGTGGAGCCCATCTTAATACCTAGTGGAGCCCATCTTCAAACCTGGTGGAGCCCATCTTAAAACCTGGTGGAGCCGATCTTAATACCTGGTGGACCCCATCTTAAAACCTGGTAGACCCCATCTTAATACCTGGTGGACCCCATCTTAATACCTGGTGGAGCCCATCTTAAAATATGGTGGAGCCCGTCTTAAAACCTGGTGGAGCCCATCTTAAAACCTGGTGGACCCCATCTTAAAACCTGGTGGACCCCATCTTAAAAGCTGGTGGAGCCCATCTTAATACCTGGTGGAGCAAGTCTTAATACCTGGTGGAGCCCATCTTAAAACCTGGTGGACCCCATCTGAAAACCTGGTGGACCCCATCTTAAAACCTGGTGGACCCCATCTTAAAAGCTGGTGGAGCCCATCTTAATACCTGGTGGAGCCCTTCTTAAAAACTGGTGGAGCCCATCTTAATACCTGTTGGAGCACGTCTAAATACCTAGTGGAGCCCATCTTAAAACGTGGTGGAGCTCATCATAAAACCTGGTGGAGCCCATCTTAATACCTGGTGGAGCCCATCTTAATACCTGGTGGACCCCATGTTAAAACCTGGTGGAGGCCATCTTAATACCTAGTGGAGCCCATCTTAAAACCTAAGGAGCTCATCATAAAACCTGGTGGAGCCCATCTTAATACCTGGTGGAGCACGTCTTAATACCTGGTGGAGCACGTCTTAATATCTGGTGGACACCATCTTTAAACCTGGTTGACCCCATCTTAATACCTGGTGAAGGCCATCTTAATACCTGGTGGAGCCAATCTTAATAGCTCGTGGAGCCCATCTTAATACCTCGTGGAGCCCATCTTGATACCTGGTGGAGCCCATTTTAATACCTGGTGGGGCCCATCTTAAAACCTGGTGGAGCCCATCTTAATACCTAGTTGACCCCATCTTAAAACCTGGTGGACCCCATCTTAATACCTGGTGGACCCCATCTTAATACCTGGTGGAGCCCATCTTAAAATATGGTGGAGTCCATCTTAAAACCTGGTGGACCCCATCTTAAAACCTGGTTGAGCCCATCTTAATACCTGGTGGAACCCATCTTAAAACCTGGTGGAGCCCACCTTAAAACCTGGTGGAGCCCATCTTAATACCTGGTGGACCCCATCTTAAAACCTGGTGGAGCCCATCTTAATACCTGGTGGAGCCCTTCTTAAAACCTGGTGGACCCCATCTTAAAACCTGGTGGACCCCATCTTAGTACCTGGTGGACCCCATCTTAATAGCTGGTGGACCCCATCTTAATAGCTGGTGGAGCCCATCTTAAAATATGGTGGAGCCCATCTTAAAACCTGGTGGACCCCATCTGAAAACCTGGTGGAACCCATCTTAATACCTGTTGGAGCCCATCTTAATACCAGCTGGAGTCCATCTTAATACTTGTTGGAGCCCATCTTAATACTTGTTGGAGCCCATCTTAATACCTGGTGGAGCTCATAAAACCTGGTGGAGCCCATCTTAATACCTGGTGGAGCCCATCTTAATACCTGGCCCAGCCCATCATAAACCTAGTGGAGCACGTCTTAATACCTGGTGGAGCCCATCTTAATACCTGGTGGACCCCATCTTAAAACCTGGTGGACACCATCTTAATACCTGGTGGAGCCCGTCTTAATACCTGGTGGACCCCATCTTAGTACCTGGTGGACCCCATCTTGATACCAGCTGGAGCCCATCTTAATACTTGGTGGAGCCCATCTCAATACCTGGTGGAGCCCATCTTAAAACCTGGTGGACCCCATCTTAAAACCTGGTGGAGCACGTCTTAATACCTGGTGGAGCCCATCTAAAAACCAGGTGGAGCATGTCTTAATACCTGGTGGAGCCCATCTTAATACCTGGTGGAGCCCTTAAAAACTGGTGGAGCCCATCTTAATACCTGGTGGAGCCCATCTTAAAACCTGGTGGAGCCCATCTTAATACCTGGTTGACCCCATCTTAAAACCTAGTGGACCACATCTTAATACCTGGTGGACCCCATCTTAATACCTGGTGGAGGCCATCTTAAAGTATGGTGGAGTCCATCTTAAAACTTGGTGGACCCCATCTTAATACGTGGTGGAGCCCTTCTTAAAAACTGGTGGAGCCCATCTTAATACCTGGTGGAGCCCATCTTAAAACCTGGTGGAACCCATCTTAATACCTGTTGGAGCACATCTTAATACCTAGTGGAGCCCATCTTAAAACCTGGTGGAGCTCATCATAAAACCTGGTGGAGCCCATCTTAATACCTGGTGGAGCCCATCTTAATACCTGGTGGAGCCCATCTTAATACCTAGTGGAGCCCATCTTAAAACCTGGTGGAGACCATCTTAATACCTGGTGGAGCCCATCTTAATACCTGGTGGAGCCCATCTTAATACCTAGTGGAGCCCATCTTAAAACCTGGTGGAGCCCATCTTAATACCTTGTGGAGCCCATCTTACTACCTGGTGGAGCCCATCATAAACCTAGTGGAGCACGTCTTAATACCTGGTGGAGCCCATCTTAATACCTGGTGGACACCATCTTAAAACCTGGTGGACACCATCTTAATACCTTGTGGAGCCCATCTTACTACCTGGTGGAGCCCATCATAAACCTAGTGGAGCACGTCTTAATACCTGGTGGAGCCCGTCTTAATACTTGGTGGACGCCATCTTAATAACTGGCGGACCACATTTTAATACCTGGTGGAGCCCATCTTAAAACCAAATGGACCCCATCTTAAAACCTGGTGGACCCCATCTTAGTACCTGGTGGACCCCATCTTAATAGCTGGTGGAGCCCATCTTAAAATATGGTGGAGCCCATCTTAAAACCTGGTGGACCCCGTCTTAAAACCTGGTGGAGCTCGTCTTAAAACCTGGTGGAGCCCGTCTTAAAACCTGGTGGAGCCCATCTTAAAACCTGGTAGACCCCATCTTAAAACCTAGTGGACCCCATATTAAAACCTGGTGAAGCCCATCTTAATACCTGGTACCCAACTTAATACCTGGTGGAGCCCATCTTAAAACCTGGTGGAGCCCATCTTAATACCTGGTGGAGCCCATCTTAATACCTAGTGGACCCCATCTTAATACCGGGTGGACCCCATCTTAAAACCTGGTGGAGCCCATCTTAAAACCAGGTGGAGCACATCTTAATACCTGGTGGACCCCATTTTAAACCTGGTGGAGCCCATCTTAAACCTGGTGGACCCCATCTTAAAACCTGGTGGAGCCCATCTTAATACCTGGTGGACCCCATCTTAATACCTGGTGGACCCCATCTTAAAACCTGGTGGACCCCATGTTTATTACTGGCGGAGCCCATCTTAATACCTGGTGGAGCACATCTTAATACCTGGTGGAGCCCATCTTAAAACCTGGTTGAGCCCATCTTAATACCTGGTAGAGCCCATCTTGAAACCTGGTGGACGCCATCTTAAAACCTGGTGGAGCCCATCTTAATACCTGGTGGAGCCCATCTTAAAACCTGGTGGAGCCCATCTTAATACCTGGTGGAGCCCATCTTAAAACCTGGTGGAGCACTTCTTAAAAGCTGGTGGAGCCCATCTTAAAACCTGGTGGACCCCATCTTAAAACCTGTCGGACCTCATCATAATACCTGTTGGAGCCCATCTTAAAACCTGGTAGAGTCCGTCTTAAAACCTGGTGGAGCCCATCTTAATACCTGGTGGAGCCCATCATAAAACCTGGTGCCCATCTTAATACCTGGTGGAGCCCATCTTAAAACCTGGTGGAGCCCATCTTAATACCTGGTGGAGCCCATCTTAATACCTGGTGGACCCCATCTTAAAACCTGGTGGACCCCATCTTAAAACCTGGTGGATCCCATCTTAATACCTGGTGAAGCCCATCTTAATACCTGGTGGAGCCCATCTTAATACGTGGTCGACCCCATCTTAATACCTGGTGGAGCCCATCTTAAAGCCTGGTGGAGCCCATCTTAATAGCTGGTGGACCCCATCTTAAATCCTGGTGGACCACATCTTAAATCCTGGTGGACCACATCTTAAATCCTGGTGGACCACATCTTAATACCTGGTCGACCCATCTTAATACCTGGTGGAGCCCGTCTTAAAACCTGGTGGAGCCAATCTTAAAACCTGGTGGGGCCCATCTTAAAACCAGGTGGACCCTATCTTAAAACCTGGTGCACCCCATCTTAAAACCTGGTGGACCCCATCTTAAAACCTGGTGGACCCCATCTTAATACCTGGTGGACCCCATCTTAATAGCTGGTGGAGCCCATCTTAAAACATGGTGGAGCACATCTTAAAACCTGGTGGAGCACGTCTTAAAACCTGGTGGAGCCCATCTTAAACCTGGTTGAGCACGTCTTAATACGTGGTGGAGCCCATCTTAATAGCTGGTGGAGCCCATCTTATAATATGGTGGAGCCCATCTTAAAACCTGGTGGACCCCATTTTAAAACCTGGTGGACCCCGTCTTAAAACCTGGTGGAGCCCATCTTAATACCTAGTGGAGCCCATCTTAAAACCTGGTGGAGCCCATCTTAAAACCTGGTGGAGCCCATCTTAAAACCTGGTGGAGCCCATCTTAATACCTGGTGGACCCCATCTTAATACCTGGTGGAGCCCATCTTAATACCTGGTGGACCCCATCTTAATACCTGGTGGAGCCCATCTTAAAACCTGGTGGAGCCCATCTTAATACCTGGTGGAGCCCATCATAAAACCTGGTGCCCATCTTAATACCTGGTGGAGCCCATCTTAAAACCTGGTGGAGCCCATCTTAATACCTGGTGGAGCCCATCTTAATACCTGGTGGACCCCATCTTAAAACCTGGTGGACCCCATCTTAAAACCTGGTGGATCCCATCTTAATACCTGGTGAAGCCCATCTTAATACCTGGTGGACCCCATCTTACTACCTGGTGGAGCCCATCTTAATACGTGGTCGACCCCATCTTAATACCTGGTGGAGCCCATCTTAAAGCCTGGTGGAGTCCATCTTAATAGCTGGTGGACCCCATCTTAAATCCTGGTGGACCACATCTTAAATCCTGGTGGACCACATCTTAATACCTGGTGGACCCATCTTAATACCTGGTGGAGCCCGTCTTAAAACCTGGTGGAGCCCATCTTAATACCTGGTGGACCCCATCTTACTACCTGGTGGAGCCCATCTTAATACGTGGTCGACCCCATCTTAATACCTGGTGGAGCCCATCTTAAAGCCTGGTGGAGCCCATCTTAATAGCTGGTGGACCCCATCTTAAATCCTGGTGGACCACATCTTAAATCCTGGTGGACCACATCTTAAATCCTGGTGGACCACATCTTAATACCTGGTCGACCCATCTTAATACCTGGTGGAGCCCGTCTTAAAACCTGGTGGAGCCAATCTTAAAACCTGGTGGGGCGCATCTTAAAACCAGGTGGACCCTATCTTAAAACCTGGTGCACCCCATCTTAAAACCTGGTGGACCCCATCTTAAAACCTGGTGGACCCCATCTTAATACCTGGTGGACCCCATCTTAATAGCTGGTGGAGTCCATCTTAAAACATGGTGGAGCACATCTTAAAACCTGGTGGAGCACGTCTTAAAACCTGGTGGAGCCCATCTTAAACCTGGTTGAGCACGTCTTAATACGTGGTGGAGCCCATCTTAATAGCTGGTGGAGCCCATCTTATAATATGGTGGAGCCCATCTTAAAACCTGGTGGACCCCATCTTAAAACCTGGTGGACCCCGTCTTAAAACCTGGTGGAGCCCATCTTAATACCTAGTGGAGCCCATCTTAAAACCTGGTGGAGCCCATCTTAAAACCTGGTGGAGCCCATCTTAATACCTGGTGGACCCATCTTAATACCTGGTGGAGCCCATCTTAATACCCGGTGGACCCCATCTTAATACCTGGTGGAGCCCATCTTAAAACCTGGTGGAGCCCATCTTAATACCTGGTGGAGCCCATCATAAAACCTGGTGCCCATCTTAATACCTGGTGGAGCCCATCTTAAAACCTGGTGGAGCCCATCTTAATACCTGGTGGAGCCCATCTTAATACCTGGTGGACCCCATCTTAAAACCTGGTGGACCCCATCTTAAAACCTGGTGGATCCCATCTTAATACCTGGTGAAGCCCATCTTAATACCTGGTGGACCCCATCTTACTACCTGGTGGAGCCCATCTTAATACGTGGTCGACCCCATCTTAATACCTGGTGGAGCCCATCTTAAAGCCTGGTGGAGCCCATCTTAATAGCTGGTGGACCCCATCTTAAATCCTGGTGGACCACATCTTAAATCCTGGTGGACCACATCTTAATACCTGGTGGACCCATCTTAATACCTGGTGGAGCCCGTCTTAAAACCTGGTGGAGCCCATCTTAAAACCTGGTGGGGCCCATCTTAAAACCAGGTGGACCCCATCTTAAAACCTGGTGCACCCCATCTTAAAACCTGGTGGACCCCATCTTAAAACCTGGTGGAGCCCATCTTAAAACATGGAGCCCATCTTAAAACCTGGTGGAGCCCATCTTAAACCTGGTTGAGCACGTCTTAATACGTGGTGGAGCCCATCTTAATAGCTGGTGGAGCCCATCTTATAATATGGTGGAGCCCATCTTAAAACCTGGTGGACCCCATCTTAAAACCTGGTGGACCCCGTCTTAAAACCTGGTGGAGCCCATCTTAATACCTAGTGGAGCCCATCTTAAAACCTGGTGGAGCCCATCTTAAAACCTGGTGGTTCTCATCATAAAACCTGGTGCAGCCCATCTTAATACCTGGTGGAGCCCATCTTAATACCTGGTGGACCCCATCTTTAAACCTGCTGAACTCCATCTTAAAACCTGGTGGACACCATCTTAATACCTGGTGGAGCCCGTCTTAATACCTGATGGACCCCATCTTAATAGCTGGTGGACCACATCTTAAAACCTGGTGGAGCCCATCTTAATACCTGGTGGAGCCCATCTTAATACCTGGTGGACCCCATCTTAAAACCTGGTGGACCCCATCTTAAAACCTGATGGATCCCATCTTAATACCTGGTGAAGCCCATCTTAATACCTGGTGGACCCCATCTTACTACCTGGTGGAGCCCATCTTAATACGTGGTCGACCCCATCTTAATACCTGGTGGAGCCCATCTTAAAGCCTGGTGGAGCCCATCTTAATAGCTGGTGGACCCCATCTTAAATCCTGGTGGACCACATCTTAAATCCTGGTGGACCACATCTTAATACCTGGTGGACCCATCTTAATACCTGGTGGAGCCCGTCTTAAAACCTGGTGGAGCCCATCTTAATACCTGGTGGACCCCATCTTACTACCTGGTGGAGCCCATCTTAGTACCTGGTGGACCCCATCTTAATAGCTGGTGGACCCCATCTTAATAGCTGGTGGAGCCCATCTTAAAATATGGTGGAGCCCATCTTAAAACCTGGTGGACCCCATCTGAAAACCTGGTGGAACCCATCTTAATACCTGTTGGAGCCCATCTTAATACCAGCTGGAGCCCATCTTAATACTTGTTGGAGCCCATCTTAATACTTGTTGGAGCCCATCTTAATACCTGGTGGAGCTCATAAAACCTGGTGGAGCCCATCTTAATACCTGGTGGAGCCCATCTTAATACCTGGCCCAGCCCATCATAAACCTAGTGGAGCACGTCTTAATACCTGGTGGAGCCCATCTTAATACCTGGTGGACCCCATCTTAAAACCTGGTGGACACCATCTTAATACCTGGTGGAGCCCGTCTTAATACCTGGTGGACCCCATCTTAGTACCTGGTGGACCCCATCTTGATACCAGCTGGAGCCCATCTTAATACTTGGTGGAGCCCATCTTAATACCTGGTGGAGCCCATGTTAAAACCTGGTGGACCCCATCTTAAAACCTGGTGGAGCACGTCTTAATACCTGGTGGAGCCCATCTAAAAACCAGGTGGAGCATGTCTTAATACCTGGTGGAGCCCATCTTAATACCTGGTGGAGCCCATCTTAATACCTGGTGGAGCCCTTAAAAACTGGTGGAGCCCATCTTAATACCTGGTGGAGCCCATCTTAAAACCTGGTGGAGCCCATCTTAATACCTGGTTGACCCCATCTTAAAACCTAGTGGACCACATCTTAATACCTGGTGGACCCCATCTTAATACCTGGTGGAGGCCATCTTAAAGTATGGTGGAGCCCATCTTAAAACTTGGTGGACCCCATCTTAATACGTGGTGGAGCCCTTCTTAAAAACTGGTGGAGCCCATCTTAATACCTGGTGGAGCCCATCTTAAAACCTGGTGGAACCCATCTTAATACCTGTTGGAGCCCATCTTACTACCTGGTGGAGCCCATCATAAACCTAGTGGAGCACGTCTTAATACCTGGTGGAGCCCATCTTAATACCTGGTGGACCCCATCTTAAAACCTGGTGGACACCATCTTAATACCTGGTGGAGCCCGTCTTAATACCTGGTGGACGCCATCGTAATAGCTGGTGGACCACATTTTAATACCTGGTGGAGCCCATCTTAAAACCAAATGGACCCCATCTTAAAACCTGGTGGACCCCATCTTAGTACCTGGTGGACCCCATCTTAATAGCTGGTGGACCCCATCTTAATAGCTGGTGGAGCCCATCTTAAAATATGGTGGAGCCCATCTTAAAACCTGGTGGAACCCATCTTAATACCTGTTGGAGCCCATCTTAATACTTGTTGGAGCCCATCTTAATACTTGTTGGAGCCCATCTTAATACCTGGTGGAGCTCATAAAACCTGGTGGAGCCCATCTTAATACCTGGTGGAGCCCATCTTAATACCTGGCCCAGCCCATCATAAACCTAGTGGAGCACGTCTTAATACCTGGTGGAGCCCATCTTAATACCTGGTGGACCCCATCTTAAAACCTGGTGGACACCATCTTAATACCTGGTGGAGCCCGTCTTAATACCTGGTGGACCCCATCTTAGTACCTGGTGGACCCCATCTTGATACCAGCTGGAGCCCATCTTAATACTTGGTGGAGCCCATCTTAATACCTGGTGGAGCCCATGTTAAAACCTGGTGGACCCCATCTTAAAACCTGGTGGAGCACGTCTTAATACCTGGTGGAGCCCATCTAAAAACCAGGTGGAGCATGTCTTAATACCTGGTGGAGCCCATCTTAATACCTGGTGGAGCCCATCTTAATACCTGGTGGAGCCCTTAAAAACTGGTGGAGCCCATCTTAATACCTGGTGGAGCCCATCTTAAAACCTGGTGGAGCCCATCTTAATACCTGGTTGACCCCATCTTAAAACCTAGTGGACCACATCTTAATACCTGGTGGACCCCATCTTAATACCTGGTGGAGGCCATCTTAAAGTATGGTGGAGCCCATCTTAAAACTTGGTGGACCCCATCTTAATACGTGGTGGAGCCCTTCTTAAAAACTGGTGGAGCCCATCTTAATACCTGGTGGAGCCCATCTTAAAACCTGGTGGAACCCATCTTAATACCTGTTGGAGCACATCTTAATACCTAGTGGAGCCCATCTTAAAACCTGGTGGAGCTCATCATAAAACCTGGTGGAGCCCATCTTAATACCTGGTGGAGCTCATCTTAATACCTGGTGGAGCCCATCTTAATACCTAGTGGAGCCCATCTTAAAACCTGGTGGAGACCATCTTAATACCTGGTGGAGCCCATCTTAATACCTGGTGGAGCCCATCTTAATACCTAGTGGAGCCCATCTTAAAACCTGGTGGAGCCCATCTTAATACCTTGTGGAGCCCATCTTACTACCTGGTGGAGCCCATCATAAACCTAGTGGAGCACGTCTTAATACCTGGTGGAGCCCATCTTAATACCTGGTGGACACCATCTTAAAACCTGGTGGACACCATCTTAATACCTGGTGGAGCCCGTCTTAATACCTGGTGGACGCCATCTTAATAGCTGGTGGACCACATTTTAATACCTGGTAGAGCCCATCTTAAAACCAAATGGACCCCATCTTAGTACCTGGTGGACCCCATCTTAATAGCTGGTGGACCCCATCTTAATAGCTGGTGGAGCCCATCTTAAAATATGGTGGAGCCCATCTTAAAACCTGGTGGACCCCATCTGAAAACCTGGTGGAACCCATCTTAATACCTGTTGGAGCCCATCTTAATACCAGCTGGAGCCCATCTTAATACTTGTTGGAGCCCATCTTAATACTTGTTGGAGCC
The DNA here is from genome assembly GCA_964016885.1 of Eledone cirrhosa. Classification (NCBI taxonomy): domain Eukaryota; kingdom Metazoa; phylum Mollusca; class Cephalopoda; order Octopoda; family Eledonidae; genus Eledone; species Eledone cirrhosa. Next base: position 10,698,270 of record OZ024740.1, read on the forward strand.
CATCTTAATACCTGGTGGACCCCATCTTTAAACCTGGTGGACCCCATCTTAAAACTTGGTGGACACCATCTTAATTACTGGTGGAGCCCATCTTAAAACCTGGTGGAGCCCATTTTAATACCTGGTGGGGCCCATCTTAAAACCTGGTGGAGCCCATCTTAATACCTAGTTGACCCCATCTTAAAACCTGGTGGACCCCATCTTAATACCTGGTGGACCCCATCTTAATACCTGGTGGAGCCCATCTTAAAATATGGTGGAGCCCATCTTAAAACCTGGTGGACCCCATCTTAAAACCTGGTTGGGCCCATCTTAATACCTGGTGGAACCCATCTTAAAACCTGGTGGAGCCCACCTTAAAACCTGGTGGAGCCCATCTTAATACCTGGTGGACCCCATCTTAAAACCTGGTGGAGCCCATCTTAATACCTGGTGGAGCCCTTCTTAAAACCTGGTGGAGCCCATCTTAATACCTGGTGGAGCCCATCTTAAAACCTGGTGGAGCCCATCTTAATACCTGGTGGAACCCATCTTAATGCCTGGTGGACCCCATCTTAAAACCTGGTGGACCCCATCTTAAAACCTGTCGGACCCCATCTTAATACCTGTTGGAGCCCATCTTAAAACCTGGTAGAGCCCATCTTAATACCTGGTGGAGCCCATCTTAATCCTGGTGCCCATCTTAATACCTGGTGGAGCCCATCTAAAAACCTGGTGGAGCCCATCTTAAAACCTGGTGGAGCCCGTCTTAAAACCTGGTGGAGCCCATCTTAATACCTGGTGGAGCCCATCTTATTCCTGGTGCCCATCTAAATACCTGGTGGAGCCCATCTTAAAACCTGGTGGAGCCCATCTTAATACCTGGTGGAGCCCATCTTAATACCTAGTGGAGCCCATCTTAAAACCTGGTGGAGCTCATCATAAAACCTGGTGGAGCCCATCTTAATACCTGGTGGAGCCCATCTTAATACCTGGTGGAGCCCATCATAAACCTGGTGGAGCCCATCTTAATACCTGGTGGAGCCCATCTTAAAACCAAATGGACCCCATCTTAAAACCTGGTGCACCCCATCTTAAATCCTGGTGGACCCCATCTTAATAGCTGGTGGAGCCCATCTTAAAACCTGGTGGACCCCATCTGAAAACCTGGTGGACCCCATCTTAAAACTTGGTGGACCCAATCTTAATTACTGGTGGAGCCCATCTTAATACCTGGTGGAGCCCATCTTAATACCTAGTGGAGCCCATCTTCAAACCTGGTGGAGCCCATCTTAAAACCTGGTGGAGCCGATCTTAATACCTGGTGGACCCCATCTTAAAACCTGGTAGACCCCATCTTAATACCTGGTGGACCCCATCTTAATACCTGGTGGAGCCCATCTTAAAATATGGTGGAGCCCGTCTTAAAACCTGGTGGAGCCCATCTTAAAACCTGGTGGACCCCATCTTAAAACCTGGTGGACCCCATCTTAAAAGCTGGTGGAGCCCATCTTAATACCTGGTGGAGCAAGTCTTAATACCTGGTGGAGCCCATCTTAAAACCTGGTGGACCCCATCTGAAAACCTGGTGGACCCCATCTTAAAACCTGGTGGACCCCATCTTAAAAGCTGGTGGAGCCCATCTTAATACCTGGTGGAGCCCTTCTTAAAAACTGGTGGAGCCCATCTTAATACCTGTTGGAGCACGTCTAAATACCTAGTGGAGCCCATCTTAAAACGTGGTGGAGCTCATCATAAAACCTGGTGGAGCCCATCTTAATACCTGGTGGAGCCCATCTTAATACCTGGTGGACCCCATGTTAAAACCTGGTGGAGGCCATCTTAATACCTAGTGGAGCCCATCTTAAAACCTAAGGAGCTCATCATAAAACCTGGTGGAGCCCATCTTAATACCTGGTGGAGCACGTCTTAATACCTGGTGGAGCACGTCTTAATATCTGGTGGACACCATCTTTAAACCTGGTTGACCCCATCTTAATACCTGGTGAAGGCCATCTTAATACCTGGTGGAGCCAATCTTAATAGCTCGTGGAGCCCATCTTAATACCTCGTGGAGCCCATCTTGATACCTGGTGGAGCCCATTTTAATACCTGGTGGGGCCCATCTTAAAACCTGGTGGAGCCCATCTTAATACCTAGTTGACCCCATCTTAAAACCTGGTGGACCCCATCTTAATACCTGGTGGACCCCATCTTAATACCTGGTGGAGCCCATCTTAAAATATGGTGGAGTCCATCTTAAAACCTGGTGGACCCCATCTTAAAACCTGGTTGAGCCCATCTTAATACCTGGTGGAACCCATCTTAAAACCTGGTGGAGCCCACCTTAAAACCTGGTGGAGCCCATCTTAATACCTGGTGGACCCCATCTTAAAACCTGGTGGAGCCCATCTTAATACCTGGTGGAGCCCTTCTTAAAACCTGGTGGACCCCATCTTAAAACCTGGTGGACCCCATCTTAGTACCTGGTGGACCCCATCTTAATAGCTGGTGGACCCCATCTTAATAGCTGGTGGAGCCCATCTTAAAATATGGTGGAGCCCATCTTAAAACCTGGTGGACCCCATCTGAAAACCTGGTGGAACCCATCTTAATACCTGTTGGAGCCCATCTTAATACCAGCTGGAGTCCATCTTAATACTTGTTGGAGCCCATCTTAATACTTGTTGGAGCCCATCTTAATACCTGGTGGAGCTCATAAAACCTGGTGGAGCCCATCTTAATACCTGGTGGAGCCCATCTTAATACCTGGCCCAGCCCATCATAAACCTAGTGGAGCACGTCTTAATACCTGGTGGAGCCCATCTTAATACCTGGTGGACCCCATCTTAAAACCTGGTGGACACCATCTTAATACCTGGTGGAGCCCGTCTTAATACCTGGTGGACCCCATCTTAGTACCTGGTGGACCCCATCTTGATACCAGCTGGAGCCCATCTTAATACTTGGTGGAGCCCATCTCAATACCTGGTGGAGCCCATCTTAAAACCTGGTGGACCCCATCTTAAAACCTGGTGGAGCACGTCTTAATACCTGGTGGAGCCCATCTAAAAACCAGGTGGAGCATGTCTTAATACCTGGTGGAGCCCATCTTAATACCTGGTGGAGCCCTTAAAAACTGGTGGAGCCCATCTTAATACCTGGTGGAGCCCATCTTAAAACCTGGTGGAGCCCATCTTAATACCTGGTTGACCCCATCTTAAAACCTAGTGGACCACATCTTAATACCTGGTGGACCCCATCTTAATACCTGGTGGAGGCCATCTTAAAGTATGGTGGAGTCCATCTTAAAACTTGGTGGACCCCATCTTAATACGTGGTGGAGCCCTTCTTAAAAACTGGTGGAGCCCATCTTAATACCTGGTGGAGCCCATCTTAAAACCTGGTGGAACCCATCTTAATACCTGTTGGAGCACATCTTAATACCTAGTGGAGCCCATCTTAAAACCTGGTGGAGCTCATCATAAAACCTGGTGGAGCCCATCTTAATACCTGGTGGAGCCCATCTTAATACCTGGTGGAGCCCATCTTAATACCTAGTGGAGCCCATCTTAAAACCTGGTGGAGACCATCTTAATACCTGGTGGAGCCCATCTTAATACCTGGTGGAGCCCATCTTAATACCTAGTGGAGCCCATCTTAAAACCTGGTGGAGCCCATCTTAATACCTTGTGGAGCCCATCTTACTACCTGGTGGAGCCCATCATAAACCTAGTGGAGCACGTCTTAATACCTGGTGGAGCCCATCTTAATACCTGGTGGACACCATCTTAAAACCTGGTGGACACCATCTTAATACCTTGTGGAGCCCATCTTACTACCTGGTGGAGCCCATCATAAACCTAGTGGAGCACGTCTTAATACCTGGTGGAGCCCGTCTTAATACTTGGTGGACGCCATCTTAATAACTGGCGGACCACATTTTAATACCTGGTGGAGCCCATCTTAAAACCAAATGGACCCCATCTTAAAACCTGGTGGACCCCATCTTAGTACCTGGTGGACCCCATCTTAATAGCTGGTGGAGCCCATCTTAAAATATGGTGGAGCCCATCTTAAAACCTGGTGGACCCCGTCTTAAAACCTGGTGGAGCTCGTCTTAAAACCTGGTGGAGCCCGTCTTAAAACCTGGTGGAGCCCATCTTAAAACCTGGTAGACCCCATCTTAAAACCTAGTGGACCCCATATTAAAACCTGGTGAAGCCCATCTTAATACCTGGTACCCAACTTAATACCTGGTGGAGCCCATCTTAAAACCTGGTGGAGCCCATCTTAATACCTGGTGGAGCCCATCTTAATACCTAGTGGACCCCATCTTAATACCGGGTGGACCCCATCTTAAAACCTGGTGGAGCCCATCTTAAAACCAGGTGGAGCACATCTTAATACCTGGTGGACCCCATTTTAAACCTGGTGGAGCCCATCTTAAACCTGGTGGACCCCATCTTAAAACCTGGTGGAGCCCATCTTAATACCTGGTGGACCCCATCTTAATACCTGGTGGACCCCATCTTAAAACCTGGTGGACCCCATGTTTATTACTGGCGGAGCCCATCTTAATACCTGGTGGAGCACATCTTAATACCTGGTGGAGCCCATCTTAAAACCTGGTTGAGCCCATCTTAATACCTGGTAGAGCCCATCTTGAAACCTGGTGGACGCCATCTTAAAACCTGGTGGAGCCCATCTTAATACCTGGTGGAGCCCATCTTAAAACCTGGTGGAGCCCATCTTAATACCTGGTGGAGCCCATCTTAAAACCTGGTGGAGCACTTCTTAAAAGCTGGTGGAGCCCATCTTAAAACCTGGTGGACCCCATCTTAAAACCTGTCGGACCTCATCATAATACCTGTTGGAGCCCATCTTAAAACCTGGTAGAGTCCGTCTTAAAACCTGGTGGAGCCCATCTTAATACCTGGTGGAGCCCATCATAAAACCTGGTGCCCATCTTAATACCTGGTGGAGCCCATCTTAAAACCTGGTGGAGCCCATCTTAATACCTGGTGGAGCCCATCTTAATACCTGGTGGACCCCATCTTAAAACCTGGTGGACCCCATCTTAAAACCTGGTGGATCCCATCTTAATACCTGGTGAAGCCCATCTTAATACCTGGTGGAGCCCATCTTAATACGTGGTCGACCCCATCTTAATACCTGGTGGAGCCCATCTTAAAGCCTGGTGGAGCCCATCTTAATAGCTGGTGGACCCCATCTTAAATCCTGGTGGACCACATCTTAAATCCTGGTGGACCACATCTTAAATCCTGGTGGACCACATCTTAATACCTGGTCGACCCATCTTAATACCTGGTGGAGCCCGTCTTAAAACCTGGTGGAGCCAATCTTAAAACCTGGTGGGGCCCATCTTAAAACCAGGTGGACCCTATCTTAAAACCTGGTGCACCCCATCTTAAAACCTGGTGGACCCCATCTTAAAACCTGGTGGACCCCATCTTAATACCTGGTGGACCCCATCTTAATAGCTGGTGGAGCCCATCTTAAAACATGGTGGAGCACATCTTAAAACCTGGTGGAGCACGTCTTAAAACCTGGTGGAGCCCATCTTAAACCTGGTTGAGCACGTCTTAATACGTGGTGGAGCCCATCTTAATAGCTGGTGGAGCCCATCTTATAATATGGTGGAGCCCATCTTAAAACCTGGTGGACCCCATTTTAAAACCTGGTGGACCCCGTCTTAAAACCTGGTGGAGCCCATCTTAATACCTAGTGGAGCCCATCTTAAAACCTGGTGGAGCCCATCTTAAAACCTGGTGGAGCCCATCTTAAAACCTGGTGGAGCCCATCTTAATACCTGGTGGACCCCATCTTAATACCTGGTGGAGCCCATCTTAATACCTGGTGGACCCCATCTTAATACCTGGTGGAGCCCATCTTAAAACCTGGTGGAGCCCATCTTAATACCTGGTGGAGCCCATCATAAAACCTGGTGCCCATCTTAATACCTGGTGGAGCCCATCTTAAAACCTGGTGGAGCCCATCTTAATACCTGGTGGAGCCCATCTTAATACCTGGTGGACCCCATCTTAAAACCTGGTGGACCCCATCTTAAAACCTGGTGGATCCCATCTTAATACCTGGTGAAGCCCATCTTAATACCTGGTGGACCCCATCTTACTACCTGGTGGAGCCCATCTTAATACGTGGTCGACCCCATCTTAATACCTGGTGGAGCCCATCTTAAAGCCTGGTGGAGTCCATCTTAATAGCTGGTGGACCCCATCTTAAATCCTGGTGGACCACATCTTAAATCCTGGTGGACCACATCTTAATACCTGGTGGACCCATCTTAATACCTGGTGGAGCCCGTCTTAAAACCTGGTGGAGCCCATCTTAATACCTGGTGGACCCCATCTTACTACCTGGTGGAGCCCATCTTAATACGTGGTCGACCCCATCTTAATACCTGGTGGAGCCCATCTTAAAGCCTGGTGGAGCCCATCTTAATAGCTGGTGGACCCCATCTTAAATCCTGGTGGACCACATCTTAAATCCTGGTGGACCACATCTTAAATCCTGGTGGACCACATCTTAATACCTGGTCGACCCATCTTAATACCTGGTGGAGCCCGTCTTAAAACCTGGTGGAGCCAATCTTAAAACCTGGTGGGGCGCATCTTAAAACCAGGTGGACCCTATCTTAAAACCTGGTGCACCCCATCTTAAAACCTGGTGGACCCCATCTTAAAACCTGGTGGACCCCATCTTAATACCTGGTGGACCCCATCTTAATAGCTGGTGGAGTCCATCTTAAAACATGGTGGAGCACATCTTAAAACCTGGTGGAGCACGTCTTAAAACCTGGTGGAGCCCATCTTAAACCTGGTTGAGCACGTCTTAATACGTGGTGGAGCCCATCTTAATAGCTGGTGGAGCCCATCTTATAATATGGTGGAGCCCATCTTAAAACCTGGTGGACCCCATCTTAAAACCTGGTGGACCCCGTCTTAAAACCTGGTGGAGCCCATCTTAATACCTAGTGGAGCCCATCTTAAAACCTGGTGGAGCCCATCTTAAAACCTGGTGGAGCCCATCTTAATACCTGGTGGACCCATCTTAATACCTGGTGGAGCCCATCTTAATACCCGGTGGACCCCATCTTAATACCTGGTGGAGCCCATCTTAAAACCTGGTGGAGCCCATCTTAATACCTGGTGGAGCCCATCATAAAACCTGGTGCCCATCTTAATACCTGGTGGAGCCCATCTTAAAACCTGGTGGAGCCCATCTTAATACCTGGTGGAGCCCATCTTAATACCTGGTGGACCCCATCTTAAAACCTGGTGGACCCCATCTTAAAACCTGGTGGATCCCATCTTAATACCTGGTGAAGCCCATCTTAATACCTGGTGGACCCCATCTTACTACCTGGTGGAGCCCATCTTAATACGTGGTCGACCCCATCTTAATACCTGGTGGAGCCCATCTTAAAGCCTGGTGGAGCCCATCTTAATAGCTGGTGGACCCCATCTTAAATCCTGGTGGACCACATCTTAAATCCTGGTGGACCACATCTTAATACCTGGTGGACCCATCTTAATACCTGGTGGAGCCCGTCTTAAAACCTGGTGGAGCCCATCTTAAAACCTGGTGGGGCCCATCTTAAAACCAGGTGGACCCCATCTTAAAACCTGGTGCACCCCATCTTAAAACCTGGTGGACCCCATCTTAAAACCTGGTGGAGCCCATCTTAAAACATGGAGCCCATCTTAAAACCTGGTGGAGCCCATCTTAAACCTGGTTGAGCACGTCTTAATACGTGGTGGAGCCCATCTTAATAGCTGGTGGAGCCCATCTTATAATATGGTGGAGCCCATCTTAAAACCTGGTGGACCCCATCTTAAAACCTGGTGGACCCCGTCTTAAAACCTGGTGGAGCCCATCTTAATACCTAGTGGAGCCCATCTTAAAACCTGGTGGAGCCCATCTTAAAACCTGGTGGTTCTCATCATAAAACCTGGTGCAGCCCATCTTAATACCTGGTGGAGCCCATCTTAATACCTGGTGGACCCCATCTTTAAACCTGCTGAACTCCATCTTAAAACCTGGTGGACACCATCTTAATACCTGGTGGAGCCCGTCTTAATACCTGATGGACCCCATCTTAATAGCTGGTGGACCACATCTTAAAACCTGGTGGAGCCCATCTTAATACCTGGTGGAGCCCATCTTAATACCTGGTGGACCCCATCTTAAAACCTGGTGGACCCCATCTTAAAACCTGGTGGATCCCATCTTAATACCTGGTGAAGCCCATCTTAATACCTGGTGGACCCCATCTTACTACCTGGTGGAGCCCATCTTAATACGTGGTCGACCCCATCTTAATACCTGGTGGAGCCCATCTTAAAGCCTGGTGGAGCCCATCTTAATAGCTGGTGGACCCCATCTTAAATCCTGGTGGACCACATCTTAAATCCTGGTGGACCACATCTTAATACCTGGTGGACCCATCTTAATACCTGGTGGAGCCCGTCTTAAAACCTGGTGGAGCCCATCTTAATACCTGGTGGACCCCATCTTACTACCTGGTGGAGCCCATCTTAATACGTGGTCGACCCCATCTTAATACCTGGTGGAGCCCATCTTAAAGCCTGGTGGAGCCCATCTTAATAGCTGGTGGACCCCATTTTAAATCCTGGTGGACCACATCTTAAATCCTGGTGGACCACATCTTAAATCCTGGTGGACCACATCTTAATACCTGGTCGACCCATCTTAATACCTGGTGGAGCCCGTCTTAAAACCTGGTGGAGCCAATCTTAAAACCTGGTGGGGCCCATCTTAAAACCAGGTGGACCCTATCTTAAAACCTGGTGCACCCCATCTTAAAACCTGGTGGACCCCATCTTAATACCTGGTGGACCCCATCTTAATAGCTGGTGGAGCCCATCTTAAAACATGGTGGAGCACATCTTAAAACCTGGTGGAGCACGTCTTAAAACCTGGTGGAGCCCATCTTAAACCTGGTTGAGCACGTCTTAATACGTGGTGGAGCCCATCTTAATAGCTGGTGGAGCCCATCTTATAATATGGTGGAGCCCATCTTAAAACCTGGTGGACCCCGTCTTAAAACCTGGTGGAGCCCATCTTAATACCTAGTGGAGCCCATCTTAAAACCTGGTGGAGCCCATCTTAAAACCTGGTGGAGCCCATCTTAATACCTGGTGGACCCATCTTAATACCTGGTGGAGCCCATCTTAATACCTGGTGGACCCCATCTTAATACCTGGTGGAGCCCATCTTAAAACCTGGTGGAGCCCATCTTAATACCTGGTGGAGCCCATCATAAAACCTGGTGCCCATCTTAATACCTGGTGGAGCCCATCTTAAAACCTGGTGGAGCCCATCTTAATACCTGGTGGAGCCCATCTTAATACCTGGTGGACCCCATCTTAAAACCTGGTGGACCCCATCTTAAAACCCGGTGGATCCCATCTTAATACCTGGTGAAGCCCATCTTAATACCTGGTGGACCCCATCTTAATACGTGGTCGACCCCATCTTAATACCTGGTGGAGCCCATCTTAAAGCCTGGTGGAGCCCATCTTAATAGCTGGTGGACCCCATCTTAAATCCTGGTGGACCACATCTTAAATCCTGGTGGACCACATCTTAATACCTGGTGGACCCATCTTAATACCTGGTGGAGCCCGTCTTAAAACCTGGTGGAGCCCATCTTAAAACCTGGTGGGGCCCAACTTAAAACCAGGTGGACCCCATCTTAAAACCTGGTGCACCCCATCTTAAAACCTGGTGGACCCCATCTTAAAACCTGGTGGAGCCCATCTTAAAACATGGTGGAGCCCATCTTAAAACCTGGTGGAGCCCATCTTAAACCTGGTTGAGCACGTCTTAATACGTGGTGGAGCCCATCTTAATAGCTGGTGGAGCCCATCTTATAATATGGTGGAGCCCATCTTAAAACCTGGTGGACCCCATCTTAAAACCTGGTGGACCCCGTCTTAAAACCTGGTGGAGCCCATCTTAATACCTAGTGGAGCCCATCTTAAAACCTGGTGGAGCCCATCTTAAAACCTGGTGGTTCTCATCATAAAACCTGGTGCAGCCCATCTTAATACCTGGTGGAGCCCATCTTAATACCTGGTGGACCCCATCTTAATACCTGGTGGAGCCCATCTTAAAACCTGGTGGAGCCCATCTTAATACCTGGTGGAGCCCATCATAAAACCTGGTGCCCATCTTAATACCTGGTGGAGCCCATCTTAAAACCTGGTGGAGCCCATCTTAATACCTGGTGGAGCCCATCTTAATACCTGGTGGACCCCATCTTAAAACCTGGTGGACCCCATCTTAAAACCTGGTGGATCCCATCTTAATACCTGGTGAAGCCCATCTTAATACCTGGTGGACCCCATCTTACTACCTGGTGGAGCCCATCTTAATACGTGGTCGACCCCATCTTAATACCTGGTGGAGCCCATCTTAAAGCCTGGTGGAGCCCATCTTAATAGCTGGTGGACCCCATCTTAAATCCTGGTGGACCACATCTTAAATCCTGGTGGACCACATCTTAATACCTGGTGGACCCATCTTAATACCTGGTGGAGCCCGTCTTAAAACCTGGTGGAGCCCATCTTAATACCTGGTGGACCCCATCTTACTACCTGGTGGAGCCCATCTTAATACGTGGTCGACCCCATCTTAATACCTGGTGGAGCCCATCTTAAAGCCTGGTGGAGCCCATCTTAATAGCTGGTGGACCCCATCTTAAATCCTGGTGGACCACATCTTAAATCCTGGTGGACCACATCTTAAATCCTGGTGGACCACATCTTAATACCTGGTCGACCCATCTTAATACCTGGTGGAGCCCGTCTTAAAACCTGGTGGAGCCAATCTTAAAACCTGGTGGGGCCCATCTTAAAACCAGGTGGACCCTATCTTAAAACCTGGTGCACCCCATCTTAAAACCTGGTGGACCCCATCTTAAAACCTGGTGGACCCCATCTTAATACCTGGTGGACCCCATCTTAATAGCTGGTGGAGCCCATCTTAAAACATGGTGGAGCACATCTTAAAACCTGGTGGAGCACGTCTTAAAACCTGGTGGAGCCCATCTTAAACCTGGTTGAGCACGTCTTAATACGTGGTGGAGCCCATCTTAATAGCTGGTGGAGCCCATCTTATAATATGGTGGAGCCCATCTTAAAACCTGGTGGACCCCGTCTTAAAACCTGGTGGAGCCCATCTTAATACCTAGTGGAGCCCATCTTAAAACCTGGTGGAGCCCATCTTAAAACCTGGTGGAGCCCATCTTAATACCTGGTGGACCCATCTTAATACCTGGTGGAGCCCATCTTAATACCTGGTGGACCCCATCTTAATACCTGGTGGAGCCCATCTTAAAACCTGGTGGAGCCCATCTTAATACCTGGTGGAGCCCATCATAAAACCTGGTGCCCATCTTAATACCTGGTGGAGCCCATCTTAAAACCTGGTGGAGCCCATCTTAATACCTGGTGGAGCCCATCTTAATACCTGGTGGACCCCATCTTAAAACCTGGTGGACCCCATCTTAAAACCTGGTGGATCCCATCTTAATACCTGGTGAAGCCCATCTTAATACCTGGTGGACCCCATCTTACTACCTGGTGGAGCCCATCTTAATACGTGGTCGACCCCATCTTAATACCTGGTGGAGCCCATCTTAAAGCCTGGTGGAGCCCATCTTAATAGCTGGTGGACCCCATCTTAAATCCTGGTGGACCACATCTTAAATCCTGGTGGACCACATCTTAATACCTGGTGGAGCCCGTCTTAAAACCTGGTGGAGCCCATCTTAAAACCTGGTGGGGCCCATCTTAAAACCAGGTGGACCCCATCTTAAAACCTGGTGCACCCCATCTTAAAACCTGGTGGACCCCATCTTAAAACCTGGTGGAGCCCATCTTAAAAAATGGTGGAGCCCATCTTAAAACCTGGTGGAGCCCATCTTAAACCTGGTTGAGCCCGTCTTAATACGTGGTGGAGCCCATCTTAATAGCTGGTGGAGCCCATCTTATAATATGGTGGAGCCCATCTTAAAACCTGGTGGACCCCATCTTAAAACCTGGTGGACCCCGTCTTAAAACCTGGTGGAGCCCATCTTAATACCTAGTGGAGCCCATCTTAAAACCTGGTGGAGCCCATCTTAAAACCTGGTGGTTCTCATCATAAAACCTGGTGCAGCCCATCTTAATACCTGGTGGAGCCCATCTTAATACCTGGTGGACCCCATCTTTAAACCTGCTGAACTCCATCTTAAAACCTGGTGGACACCATCTTAATACCTGGTGGAGCCCGTCTTAATACCTGATGGACCCCATCTTAATAGCTGGTGGACCACATCTTAAAACCTGGTGGAGCCCATCTTAATACCTGGTGGAGCCCATCTTAATACCTGGTGGACCCCATCTTAAAACCTGGTGGACCCCATCTTAATACCTGGTGAAGCCCATCTTAATACCTGGTGGACCCCATCTTACTACCTGGTGGAGCCCATCTTAATACGTGGTCGACCCCATCTTAATACCTGGTGGAGCCCATCTTAAAGCCTGGTGGAGCCCATCTTAATAGCTGGTGGACCCCATCTTAAATCCTGGTGGACCACATCTTAAATCCTGGTCGACCACATCTTAATACCTGGTGGACCCATCTTAATACCTGGTGGAGCCCGTCTTAAAACCTGGTGGAGCCCATCTTAATACCTGGTGGACCCCATCTTACTACCTGGTGGAGCCCATCTTAATACGTGGTCGACCCCATCTTAATACCTGGTGGAGCCCATCTTAAAGCCTGGTGGAGCCCATCTTAATAGCTGGTGGACCCCATTTTAAATCCTGGTGGACCACATCTTAAATCCTGGTGGACCCCATCTTAATACCTGGTGGACCCCATCTTAATAGCTGGTGGAGCCCATCTTAAAACATGGTGGAGCACATCTTAAAACCTGGTGGAGCACGTCTTAAAACCTGGTGGAGCCCATCTTAAACCTGGTTGAGCACGTCTTAATACGTGGTGGAGCCCATCTTAATAGCTGGTGGAGCCCATCTTATAATATGGTGGAGCCCATCTTAAAACCTGGTGGACCCCATCTTAAAACCTGGTGGACCCCGTCTTAAAACCTGGTGGAGCCCATCTTAATACCTAGTGGAGCCCATCTTAAAACCTGGTGGAGCCCATCTTAAAACCTGGTGGAGCCCATCTTAATACCTGGTGGACCCATCTTAATACCTGGTGGAGCCCATCTTAATACCTGGTGGACCCCATCTTAATACCTGGTGGAGCCCATCTTAAAACCTGGTGGAGCCCATCTTAATACCTGGTGGAGCCCATCATAAAACCTGGTGCCCATCTTAATACCTGGTGGAGCCCATCTTAAAACCTGGTGGAGCCCATCTTAATACCTGGTGGAGCCCATCTTAATACCTGGTGGAGCCCATCTTAATACCTAATGGAGCCCATCTTAAAACCTGGTGGAGCCCATCTTAATACCTTGTGGAGCCCATCTTACTACCTGGTGGAGCCCATCATAAACCTAGTGGAGCACGTCTTAATACCTGGTGGAGCCCATCTTAATACCTGGTGGACCCCATCTTAAAACCTGGTGGACACCATCTTAATACCTGGTGGAGCCCGTCTTAATACCTGGTGGACGCCATCGTAATAGCTGGTGGACCACATTTTAATACCTGGTGGAGCCCATCTTAAAACCAAATGGACCCCATCTTAAAACCTGGTGGACCCCATCTTAGTACCTGGTGGACCCCATCTTAATAGCTGGTGGACCCCATCTTAATAGCTGGTGGAGCCCATCTTAAAATATGGTGGAGCCCATCTTAAAACCTGGTGGACCCCATCTGAAAACCTGGTGGAACCCATCTTAATACCTGTTGGAGCCCATCTTAATACCAGCTGGAGCCCATCTTAATACTTGTTGGAGCCCATCTTAATACTTGTTGGAGCCCATCTTAATACCTGGTGGAGCTCATAAAACCTGGTGGAGCCCATCTTAATACCTGGTGGAGCCCATCTTAATACCTGGCCCAGCCCATCATAAACCTAGTGGAGCACGTCTTAATACCTGGTGGAGCCCATCTTAATACCTGGTGGACCCCATCTTAAAACCTGGTGGACACCATCTTAATACCTGGTGGAGCCCGTCTTAATACCTGGTGGACCCCATCTTAGTACCTGGTGGACCCCATCTTGATACCAGCTGGAGCCCATCTTAATACTTGGTGGAGCCCATCTTAATACCTGGTGGAGCCCATGTTAAAACCTGGTGGACCCCATCTTAAAACCTGGTGGAGCACGTCTTAATACCTGGTGGAGCCCATCTAAAAACCAGGTGGAGCATGTCTTAATACCTGGTGGAGCCCATCTTAATACCTGGTGGAGCCCATCTTAATACCTGGTGGAGCCCTTAAAAACTGGTGGAGCCCATCTTAATACCTGGTGGAGCCCATCTTAAAACCTGGTGGAGCCCATCTTAATACCTGGTTGACCCCATCTTAAAACCTAGTGGACCACATCTTAATACCTGGTGGACCCCATCTTAATACCTGGTGGAGGCCATCTTAAAGTATGGTGGAGCCCATCTTAAAACTTGGTGGACCCCATCTTAATACGTGGTGGAGCCCTTCTTAAAAACTGGTGGAGCCCATCTTAATACCTGGTGGAGCCCATCTTAAAACCTGGTGGAACCCATCTTAATACCTGTTGGAGCCCATCTTACTACCTGGTGGAGCCCATCATAAACCTAGTGGAGCACGTCTTAATACCTGGTGGAGCCCATCTTAATACCTGGTGGACCCCATCTTAAAACCTGGTGGACACCATCTTAATACCTGGTGGAGCCCGTCTTAATACCTGGTGGACGCCATCGTAATAGCTGGTGGACCACATTTTAATACCTGGTGGAGCCCATCTTAAAACCAAATGGACCCCATCTTAAAACCTGGTGGACCCCATCTTAGTACCTGGTGGACCCCATCTTAATAGCTGGTGGACCCCATCTTAATAGCTGGTGGAGCCCATCTTAAAATATGGTGGAGCCCATCTTAAAACCTGGTGGAACCCATCTTAATACCTGTTGGAGCCCATCTTAATACTTGTTGGAGCCCATCTTAATACTTGTTGGAGCCCATCTTAATACCTGGTGGAGCTCATAAAACCTGGTGGAGCCCATCTTAATACCTGGTGGAGCCCATCTTAATACCTGGCCCAGCCCATCATAAACCTAGTGGAGCACGTCTTAATACCTGGTGGAGCCCATCTTAATACCTGGTGGACCCCATCTTAAAACCTGGTGGACACCATCTTAATACCTGGTGGAGCCCGTCTTAATACCTGGTGGACCCCATCTTAGTACCTGGTGGACCCCATCTTGATACCAGCTGGAGCCCATCTTAATACTTGGTGGAGCCCATCTTAATACCTGGTGGAGCCCATGTTAAAACCTGGTGGACCCCATCTTAAAACCTGGTGGAGCACGTCTTAATACCTGGTGGAGCCCATCTAAAAACCAGGTGGAGCATGTCTTAATACCTGGTGGAGCCCATCTTAATACCTGGTGGAGCCCATCTTAATACCTGGTGGAGCCCTTAAAAACTGGTGGAGCCCATCTTAATACCTGGTGGAGCCCATCTTAAAACCTGGTGGAGCCCATCTTAATACCTGGTTGACCCCATCTTAAAACCTAGTGGACCACATCTTAATACCTGGTGGACCCCATCTTAATACCTGGTGGAGGCCATCTTAAAGTATGGTGGAGCCCATCTTAAAACTTGGTGGACCCCATCTTAATACGTGGTGGAGCCCTTCTTAAAAACTGGTGGAGCCCATCTTAATACCTGGTGGAGCCCATCTTAAAACCTGGTGGAACCCATCTTAATACCTGTTGGAGCACATCTTAATACCTAGTGGAGCCCATCTTAAAACCTGGTGGAGCTCATCATAAAACCTGGTGGAGCCCATCTTAATACCTGGTGGAGCTCATCTTAATACCTGGTGGAGCCCATCTTAATACCTAGTGGAGCCCATCTTAAAACCTGGTGGAGACCATCTTAATACCTGGTGGAGCCCATCTTAATACCTGGTGGAGCCCATCTTAATACCTAGTGGAGCCCATCTTAAAACCTGGTGGAGCCCATCTTAATACCTTGTGGAGCCCATCTTACTACCTGGTGGAGCCCATCATAAACCTAGTGGAGCACGTCTTAATACCTGGTGGAGCCCATCTTAATACCTGGTGGACACCATCTTAAAACCTGGTGGACACCATCTTAATACCTGGTGGAGCCCGTCTTAATACCTGGTGGACGCCATCTTAATAGCTGGTGGACCACATTTTAATACCTGGTAGAGCCCATCTTAAAACCAAATGGACCCCATCTTAGTACCTGGTGGACCCCATCTTAATAGCTGGTGGACCCCATCTTAATAGCTGGTGGAGCCCATCTTAAAATATGGTGGAGCCCATCTTAAAACCTGGTGGACCCCATCTGAAAACCTGGTGGAACCCATCTTAATACCTGTTGGAGCCCATCTTAATACCAGCTGGAGCCCATCTTAATACTTGTTGGAGCCCATCTTAATACTTGTTGGAGCCCATCTTAATACCTGGTGGACCCCATCTTTAAACCTGGTGGACCCCATCTTAAAACTTGGTGGACACCATCTTAATTACTGGTGGAGCCCATCTTAAAACCTGGTGGAGCCCATTTTAATACCTGGTGGGGCCCATCTTAAAACCTGGTGGAGCCCATCTTAATACCTAGTTGACCCCATCTTAAAACCTGGTGGACCCCATCTTAATACCTGGTGGACCCCATCTTAATACCTGGTGGAGCCCATCTTAAAATATGGTGGAGCCCATCTTAAAACCTGGTGGACCCCATCTTAAAACCTGGTTGGGCCCATCTTAATACCTGGTGGAACCCATCTTAAAACCTGGTGGAGCCCACCTTAAAACCTGGTGGAGCCCATCTTAATACCTGGTGGACCCCATCTTAAAACCTGGTGGAGCCCATCTTAATACCTGGTGGAGCCCTTCTTAAAACCTGGTGGAGCCCATCTTAATACCTGGTGGAGCCCATCTTAAAACCTGGTGGAGCCCATCTTAATACCTGGTGGAACCCATCTTAATGCCTGGTGGACCCCATCTTAAAACCTGGTGGACCCCATCTTAAAACCTGTCGGACCCCATCTTAATACCTGTTGGAGCCCATCTTAAAACCTGGTAGAGCCCATCTTAATACCTGGTGGAGCCCATCTTAATCCTGGTGCCCATCTTAATACCTGGTGGAGCCCATCTAAAAACCTGGTGGAGCCCATCTTAAAACCTGGTGGAGCCCGTCTTAAAACCTGGTGGAGCCCATCTTAATACCTGGTGGAGCCCATCTTATTCCTGGTGCCCATCTAAATACCTGGTGGAGCCCATCTTAAAACCTGGTGGAGCCCATCTTAATACCTGGTGGAGCCCATCTTAATACCTAGTGGAGCCCATCTTAAAACCTGGTGGAGCTCATCATAAAACCTGGTGGAGCCCATCTTAATACCTGGTGGAGCCCATCTTAATACCTGGTGGAGCCCATCATAAACCTGGTGGAGCCCATCTTAATACCTGGTGGAGCCCATCTTAAAACCAAATGGACCCCATCTTAAAACCTGGTGCACCCCATCTTAAATCCTGGTGGACCCCATCTTAATAGCTGGTGGAGCCCATCTTAAAACCTGGTGGACCCCATCTGAAAACCTGGTGGACCCCATCTTAAAACTTGGTGGACCCAATCTTAATTACTGGTGGAGCCCATCTTAATACCTGGTGGAGCCCATCTTAATACCTAGTGGAGCCCATCTTCAAACCTGGTGGAGCCCATCTTAAAACCTGGTGGAGCCGATCTTAATACCTGGTGGACCCCATCTTAAAACCTGGTAGACCCCATCTTAATACCTGGTGGACCCCATCTTAATACCTGGTGGAGCCCATCTTAAAATATGGTGGAGCCCGTCTTAAAACCTGGTGGAGCCCATCTTAAAACCTGGTGGACCCCATCTTAAAACCTGGTGGACCCCATCTTAAAAGCTGGTGGAGCCCATCTTAATACCTGGTGGAGCAAGTCTTAATACCTGGTGGAGCCCATCTTAAAACCTGGTGGACCCCATCTGAAAACCTGGTGGACCCCATCTTAAAACCTGGTGGACCCCATCTTAAAAGCTGGTGGAGCCCATCTTAATACCTGGTGGAGCCCTTCTTAAAAACTGGTGGAGCCCATCTTAATACCTGTTGGAGCACGTCTAAATACCTAGTGGAGCCCATCTTAAAACGTGGTGGAGCTCATCATAAAACCTGGTGGAGCCCATCTTAATACCTGGTGGAGCCCATCTTAATACCTGGTGGACCCCATGTTAAAACCTGGTGGAGGCCATCTTAATACCTAGTGGAGCCCATCTTAAAACCTAAGGAGCTCATCATAAAACCTGGTGGAGCCCATCTTAATACCTGGTGGAGCACGTCTTAATACCTGGTGGAGCACGTCTTAATATCTGGTGGACACCATCTTTAAACCTGGTTGACCCCATCTTAATACCTGGTGAAGGCCATCTTAATACCTGGTGGAGCCAATCTTAATAGCTCGTGGAGCCCATCTTAATACCTCGTGGAGCCCATCTTGATACCTGGTGGAGCCCATTTTAATACCTGGTGGGGCCCATCTTAAAACCTGGTGGAGCCCATCTTAATACCTAGTTGACCCCATCTTAAAACCTGGTGGACCCCATCTTAATACCTGGTGGACCCCATCTTAATACCTGGTGGAGCCCATCTTAAAATATGGTGGAGTCCATCTTAAAACCTGGTGGACCCCATCTTAAAACCTGGTTGAGCCCATCTTAATACCTGGTGGAACCCATCTTAAAACCTGGTGGAGCCCACCTTAAAACCTGGTGGAGCCCATCTTAATACCTGGTGGACCCCATCTTAAAACCTGGTGGAGCCCATCTTAATACCTGGTGGAGCCCTTCTTAAAACCTGGTGGACCCCATCTTAAAACCTGGTGGACCCCATCTTAGTACCTGGTGGACCCCATCTTAATAGCTGGTGGACCCCATCTTAATAGCTGGTGGAGCCCATCTTAAAATATGGTGGAGCCCATCTTAAAACCTGGTGGACCCCATCTGAAAACCTGGTGGAACCCATCTTAATACCTGTTGGAGCCCATCTTAATACCAGCTGGAGTCCATCTTAATACTTGTTGGAGCCCATCTTAATACTTGTTGGAGCCCATCTTAATACCTGGTGGAGCTCATAAAACCTGGTGGAGCCCATCTTAATACCTGGTGGAGCCCATCTTAATACCTGGCCCAGCCCATCATAAACCTAGTGGAGCACGTCTTAATACCTGGTGGAGCCCATCTTAATACCTGGTGGACCCCATCTTAAAACCTGGTGGACACCATCTTAATACCTGGTGGAGCCCGTCTTAATACCTGGTGGACCCCATCTTAGTACCTGGTGGACCCCATCTTGATACCAGCTGGAGCCCATCTTAATACTTGGTGGAGCCCATCTCAATACCTGGTGGAGCCCATCTTAAAACCTGGTGGACCCCATCTTAAAACCTGGTGGAGCACGTCTTAATACCTGGTGGAGCCCATCTAAAAACCAGGTGGAGCATGTCTTAATACCTGGTGGAGCCCATCTTAATACCTGGTGGAGCCCTTAAAAACTGGTGGAGCCCATCTTAATACCTGGTGGAGCCCATCTTAAAACCTGGTGGAGCCCATCTTAATACCTGGTTGACCCCATCTTAAAACCTAGTGGACCACATCTTAATACCTGGTGGACCCCATCTTAATACCTGGTGGAGGCCATCTTAAAGTATGGTGGAGTCCATCTTAAAACTTGGTGGACCCCATCTTAATACGTGGTGGAGCCCTTCTTAAAAACTGGTGGAGCCCATCTTAATACCTGGTGGAGCCCATCTTAAAACCTGGTGGAACCCATCTTAATACCTGTTGGAGCACATCTTAATACCTAGTGGAGCCCATCTTAAAACCTGGTGGAGCTCATCATAAAACCTGGTGGAGCCCATCTTAATACCTGGTGGAGCCCATCTTAATACCTGGTGGAGCCCATCTTAATACCTAGTGGAGCCCATCTTAAAACCTGGTGGAGACCATCTTAATACCTGGTGGAGCCCATCTTAATACCTGGTGGAGCCCATCTTAATACCTAGTGGAGCCCATCTTAAAACCTGGTGGAGCCCATCTTAATACCTTGTGGAGCCCATCTTACTACCTGGTGGAGCCCATCATAAACCTAGTGGAGCACGTCTTAATACCTGGTGGAGCCCATCTTAATACCTGGTGGACACCATCTTAAAACCTGGTGGACACCATCTTAATACCTTGTGGAGCCCATCTTACTACCTGGTGGAGCCCATCATAAACCTAGTGGAGCACGTCTTAATACCTGGTGGAGCCCGTCTTAATACTTGGTGGACGCCATCTTAATAACTGGCGGACCACATTTTAATACCTGGTGGAGCCCATCTTAAAACCAAATGGACCCCATCTTAAAACCTGGTGGACCCCATCTTAGTACCTGGTGGACCCCATCTTAATAGCTGGTGGAGCCCATCTTAAAATATGGTGGAGCCCATCTTAAAACCTGGTGGACCCCGTCTTAAAACCTGGTGGAGCTCGTCTTAAAACCTGGTGGAGCCCGTCTTAAAACCTGGTGGAGCCCATCTTAAAACCTGGTAGACCCCATCTTAAAACCTAGTGGACCCCATATTAAAACCTGGTGAAGCCCATCTTAATACCTGGTACCCAACTTAATACCTGGTGGAGCCCATCTTAAAACCTGGTGGAGCCCATCTTAATACCTGGTGGAGCCCATCTTAATACCTAGTGGACCCCATCTTAATACCGGGTGGACCCCATCTTAAAACCTGGTGGAGCCCATCTTAAAACCAGGTGGAGCACATCTTAATACCTGGTGGACCCCATCTTAAACCTGGTGGACCCCATCTTAAAACCTGGTGGAGCCCATCTTAATACCTGGTGGACCCCATCTTAATACCTGGTGGACCCCATCTTAAAACCTGGTGGACCCCATGTTTATTACTGGCGGAGCCCATCTTAATACCTGGTGGAGCACATCTTAATACCTGGTGGAGCCCATCTTAAAACCTGGTTGAGCCCATCTTAATACCTGGTAGAGCCCATCTTGAAACCTGGTGGACGCCATCTTAAAACCTGGTGGAGCCCATCTTAATACCTGGTGGAGCCCATCTTAAAACCTGGTGGAGCCCATCTTAATACCTGGTGGAGCCCATCTTAAAACCTGGTGGAGCACTTCTTAAAAGCTGGTGGAGCCCATCTTAAAACCTGGTGGACCCCATCTTAAAACCTGTCGGACCTCATCATAATACCTGTTGGAGCCCATCTTAAAACCTGGTAGAGTCCGTCTTAAAACCTGGTGGAGCCCATCTTAATACCTGGTGGAGCCCATCATAAAACCTGGTGCCCATCTTAATACCTGGTGGAGCCCATCTTAAAACCTGGTGGAGCCCATCTTAATACCTGGTGGAGCCCATCTTAATACCTGGTGGACCCCATCTTAAAACCTGGTGGACCCCATCTTAAAACCTGGTGGATCCCATCTTAATACCTGGTGAAGCCCATCTTAAAACCTGGTGGAGCCCATCTTAATACCTGGTGGAGCCCTTCTTAAAACCTGGTGGACCCCATCTTAAAACCTGGTGGACCCCATCTTAGTACCTGGTGGACCCCATCTTAATAGCTGGTGGACCCCATCTTAATAGCTGGTGGAGCCCATCTTAAAATATGGTGGAGCCCATCTTAAAACCTGGTGGACCCCATCTGAAAACCTGGTGGAACCCATCTTAATACCTGTTGGAGCCCATCTTAATACCAGCTGGAGTCCATCTTAATACTTGTTGGAGCCCATCTTAATACTTGTTGGAGCCCATCTTAATACCTGGTGGAGCTCATAAAACCTGGTGGAGCCCATCTTAATACCTGGTGGAGCCCATCTTAATACCTGGCCCAGCCCATCATAAACCTAGTGGAGCACGTCTTAATACCTGGTGGAGCCCATCTTAATACCTGGTGGACCCCATCTTAAAACCTGGTGGACACCATCTTAATACCTGGTGGAGCCCGTCTTAATACCTGGTGGACCCCATCTTAGTACCTGGTGGACCCCATCTTGATACCAGCTGGAGCCCATCTTAATACTTGGTGGAGCCCATCTCAATACCTGGTGGAGCCCATCTTAAAACCTGGTGGACCCCATCTTAAAACCTGGTGGAGCACGTCTTAATACCTGGTGGAGCCCATCTAAAAACCAGGTGGAGCATGTCTTAATACCTGGTGGAGCCCATCTTAATACCTGGTGGAGCCCTTAAAAACTGGTGGAGCCCATCTTAATACCTGGTGGAGCCCATCTTAAAACCTGGTGGAGCCCATCTTAATACCTGGTTGACCCCATCTTAAAACCTAGTGGACCACATCTTAATACCTGGTGGACCCCATCTTAATACCTGGTGGAGGCCATCTTAAAGTATGGTGGAGTCCATCTTAAAACTTGGTGGACCCCATCTTAATACGTGGTGGAGCCCTTCTTAAAAACTGGTGGAGCCCATCTTAATACCTGGTGGAGCCCATCTTAAAACCTGGTGGAACCCATCTTAATACCTGTTGGAGCACATCTTAATACCTAGTGGAGCCCATCTTAAAACCTGGTGGAGCTCATCATAAAACCTGGTGGAGCCCATCTTAATACCTGGTGGAGCCCATCTTAATACCTGGTGGAGCCCATCTTAATACCTAGTGGAGCCCATCTTAAAACCTGGTGGAGACCATCTTAATACCTGGTGGAGCCCATCTTAATACCTGGTGGAGCCCATCTTAATACCTAGTGGAGCCCATCTTAAAACCTGGTGGAGCCCATCTTAATACCTTGTGGAGCCCATCTTACTACCTGGTGGAGCCCATCATAAACCTAGTGGAGCACGTCTTAATACCTGGTGGAGCCCATCTTAATACCTGGTGGACACCATCTTAAAACCTGGTGGACACCATCTTAATACCTTGTGGAGCCCATCTTACTACCTGGTGGAGCCCATCATAAACCTAGTGGAGCACGTCTTAATACCTGGTGGAGCCCGTCTTAATACTTGGTGGACGCCATCTTAATAACTGGCGGACCACATTTTAATACCTGGTGGAGCCCATCTTAAAACCAAATGGACCCCATCTTAAAACCTGGTGGACCCCATCTTAGTACCTGGTGGACCCCATCTTAATAGCTGGTGGAGCCCATCTTAAAATATGGTGGAGCCCATCTTAAAACCTGGTGGACCCCGTCTTAAAACCTGGTGGAGCTCGTCTTAAAACCTGGTGGAGCCCGTCTTAAAACCTGGTGGAGCCCATCTTAAAACCTGGTAGACCCCATCTTAAAACCTAGTGGACCCCATATTAAAACCTGGTGAAGCCCATCTTAATACCTGGTACCCAACTTAATACCTGGTGGAGCCCATCTTAAAACCTGGTGGAGCCCATCTTAATACCTGGTGGAGCCCATCTTAATACCTAGTGGACCCCATCTTAATACCGGGTGGACCCCATCTTAAAACCTGGTGGAGCCCATCTTAAAACCAGGTGGAGCACATCTTAATACCTGGTGGACCCCATCTTAAACCTGGTGGACCCCATCTTAAAACCTGGTGGAGCCCATCTTAATACCTGGTGGACCCCATCTTAATACCTGGTGGACCCCATCTTAAAACCTGGTGGACCCCATGTTTATTACTGGCGGAGCCCATCTTAATACCTGGTGGAGCACATCTTAATACCTGGTGGAGCCCATCTTAAAACCTGGTTGAGCCCATCTTAATACCTGGTAGAGCCCATCTTGAAACCTGGTGGACGCCATCTTAAAACCTGGTGGAGCCCATCTTAATACCTGGTGGAGCCCATCTTAAAACCTGGTGGAGCCCATCTTAATACCTGGTGGAGCCCATCTTAAAACCTGGTGGAGCACTTCTTAAAAGCTGGTGGAGCCCATCTTAAAACCTGGTGGACCCCATCTTAAAACCTGTCGGACCTCATCATAATACCTGTTGGAGCCCATCTTAAAACCTGGTAGAGTCCGTCTTAAAACCTGGTGGAGCCCATCTTAATACCTGGTGGAGCCCATCATAAAACCTGGTGCCCATCTTAATACCTGGTGGAGCCCATCTTAAAACCTGGTGGAGCCCATCTTAATACCTGGTGGAGCCCATCTTAATACCTGGTGGACCCCATCTTAAAACCTGGTGGACCCCATCTTAAAACCTGGTGGATCCCATCTTAATACCTGGTGAAGCCCATCTTAATACCTGGTGGAGCCCATCTTAATACGTGGTCGACCCCATCTTAATACCTGGTGGAGCCCATCTTAAAGCCTGGTGGAGCCCATCTTAATAGCTGGTGGACCCCATCTTAAATCCTGGTGGACCACATCTTAAATCCTGGTGGACCACATCTTAAATCCTGGTGGACCACATCTTAATACCTGGTCGACCCATCTTAATACCTGGTGGAGCCCGTCTTAAAACCTGGTGGAGCCAATCTTAAAACCTGGTGGGGCCCATCTTAAAACCAGGTGGACCCTATCTTAAAACCTGGTGCACCCCATCTTAAAACCTGGTGGACCCCATCTTAAAACCTGGTGGACCCCATCTTAATACCTGGTGGACCCCATCTTAATAGCTGGTGGAGCCCATCTTAAAACATGGTGGAGCACATCTTAAAACCTGGTGGAGCACGTCTTAAAACCTGGTGGAGCCCATCTTAAACCTGGTTGAGCACGTCTTAATACGTGGTGGAGCCCATCTTAATAGCTGGTGGAGCCCATCTTATAATATGGTGGAGCCCATCTTAAAACCTGGTGGACCCCATTTTAAAACCTGGTGGACCCCGTCTTAAAACCTGGTGGAGCCCATCTTAATACCTAGTGGAGCCCATCTTAAAACCTGGTGGAGCCCATCTTAAAACCTGGTGGAGCCCATCTTAAAACCTGGTGGAGCCCATCTTAATACCTGGTGGACCCCATCTTAATACCTGGTGGAGCCCATCTTAATACCTGGTGGACCCCATCTTAATACCTGGTGGAGCCCATCTTAAAACCTGGTGGAGCCCATCTTAATACCTGGTGGAGCCCATCATAAAACCTGGTGCCCATCTTAATACCTGGTGGAGCCCATCTTAAAACCTGGTGGAGCCCATCTTAATACCTGGTGGAGCCCATCTTAATACCTGGTGGACCCCATCTTAAAACCTGGTGGACCCCATCTTAAAACCTGGTGGATCCCATCTTAATACCTGGTGAAGCCCATCTTAATACCTGGTGGACCCCATCTTACTACCTGGTGGAGCCCATCTTAATACGTGGTCGACCCCATCTTAATACCTGGTGGAGCCCATCTTAAAGCCTGGTGGAGTCCATCTTAATAGCTGGTGGACCCCATCTTAAATCCTGGTGGACCACATCTTAAATCCTGGTGGACCACATCTTAATACCTGGTGGACCCATCTTAATACCTGGTGGAGCCCGTCTTAAAACCTGGTGGAGCCCATCTTAATACCTGGTGGACCCCATCTTACTACCTGGTGGAGCCCATCTTAATACGTGGTCGACCCCATCTTAATACCTGGTGGAGCCCATCTTAAAGCCTGGTGGAGCCCATCTTAATAGCTGGTGGACCCCATCTTAAATCCTGGTGGACCACATCTTAAATCCTGGTGGACCACATCTTAAATCCTGGTGGACCACATCTTAATACCTGGTCGACCCATCTTAATACCTGGTGGAGCCCGTCTTAAAACCTGGTGGAGCCAATCTTAAAACCTGGTGGGGCGCATCTTAAAACCAGGTGGACCCTATCTTAAAACCTGGTGCACCCCATCTTAAAACCTGGTGGACCCCATCTTAAAACCTGGTGGACCCCATCTTAATACCTGGTGGACCCCATCTTAATAGCTGGTGGAGTCCATCTTAAAACATGGTGGAGCACATCTTAAAACCTGGTGGAGCACGTCTTAAAACCTGGTGGAGCCCATCTTAAACCTGGTTGAGCACGTCTTAATACGTGGTGGAGCCCATCTTAATAGCTGGTGGAGCCCATCTTATAATATGGTGGAGCCCATCTTAAAACCTGGTGGACCCCATCTTAAAACCTGGTGGACCCCGTCTTAAAACCTGGTGGAGCCCATCTTAATACCTAGTGGAGCCCATCTTAAAACCTGGTGGAGCCCATCTTAAAACCTGGTGGAGCCCATCTTAATACCTGGTGGACCCATCTTAATACCTGGTGGAGCCCATCTTAATACCCGGTGGACCCCATCTTAATACCTGGTGGAGCCCATCTTAAAACCTGGTGGAGCCCATCTTAATACCTGGTGGAGCCCATCATAAAACCTGGTGCCCATCTTAATACCTGGTGGAGCCCATCTTAAAACCTGGTGGAGCCCATCTTAATACCTGGTGGAGCCCATCTTAATACCTGGTGGACCCCATCTTAAAACCTGGTGGACCCCATCTTAAAACCTGGTGGATCCCATCTTAATACCTGGTGAAGCCCATCTTAATACCTGGTGGACCCCATCTTACTACCTGGTGGAGCCCATCTTAATACGTGGTCGACCCCATCTTAATACCTGGTGGAGCCCATCTTAAAGCCTGGTGGAGCCCATCTTAATAGCTGGTGGACCCCATCTTAAATCCTGGTGGACCACATCTTAAATCCTGGTGGACCACATCTTAATACCTGGTGGACCCATCTTAATACCTGGTGGAGCCCGTCTTAAAACCTGGTGGAGCCCATCTTAAAACCTGGTGGGGCCCATCTTAAAACCAGGTGGACCCCATCTTAAAACCTGGTGCACCCCATCTTAAAACCTGGTGGACCCCATCTTAAAACCTGGTGGAGCCCATCTTAAAACATGGAGCCCATCTTAAAACCTGGTGGAGCCCATCTTAAACCTGGTTGAGCACGTCTTAATACGTGGTGGAGCCCATCTTAATAGCTGGTGGAGCCCATCTTATAATATGGTGGAGCCCATCTTAAAACCTGGTGGACCCCATCTTAAAACCTGGTGGACCCCGTCTTAAAACCTGGTGGAGCCCATCTTAATACCTAGTGGAGCCCATCTTAAAACCTGGTGGAGCCCATCTTAAAACCTGGTGGTTCTCATCATAAAACCTGGTGCAGCCCATCTTAATACCTGGTGGAGCCCATCTTAATACCTGGTGGACCCCATCTTTAAACCTGCTGAACTCCATCTTAAAACCTGGTGGACACCATCTTAATACCTGGTGGAGCCCGTCTTAATACCTGATGGACCCCATCTTAATAGCTGGTGGACCACATCTTAAAACCTGGTGGAGCCCATCTTAATACCTGGTGGAGCCCATCTTAATACCTGGTGGACCCCATCTTAAAACCTGGTGGACCCCATCTTAAAACCTGGTGGATCCCATCTTAATACCTGGTGAAGCCCATCTTAATACCTGGTGGACCCCATCTTACTACCTGGTGGAGCCCATCTTAATACGTGGTCGACCCCATCTTAATACCTGGTGGAGCCCATCTTAAAGCCTGGTGGAGCCCATCTTAATAGCTGGTGGACCCAATCTTAAATCCTGGTGGACCACATCTTAAATCCTGGTGGACCACATCTTAATACCTGGTGGACCCATCTTAATACCTGGTGGAGCCCGTCTTAAAACCTGGTGGAGCCCATCTTAATACCTGGTGGACCCCATCTTACTACCTGGTGGAGCCCATCTTAATACGTGGTCGACCCCATCTTAATACCTGGTGGAGCCCATCTTAAAGCCTGGTGGAGCCCATCTTAATAGCTGGTGGACCCCATTTTAAATCCTGGTGGACCACATCTTAAATCCTGGTGGACCACATCTTAAATCCTGGTGGACCACATCTTAATACCTGGTCGACCCATCTTAATACCTGGTGGAGCCCGTCTTAAAACCTGGTGGAGCCAATCTTAAAACCTGGTGGGGCCCATCTTAAAACCAGGTGGACCCTATCTTAAAACCTGGTGCACCCCATCTTAAAACCTGGTGGACCCCATCTTAATACCTGGTGGACCCCATCTTAATAGCTGGTGGAGCCCATCTTAAAACATGGTGGAGCACATCTTAAAACCTGGTGGAGCACGTCTTAAAACCTGGTGGAGCCCATCTTAAACCTGGTTGAGCACGTCTTAATACGTGGTGGAGCCCATCTTAATAGCTGGTGGAGCCCATCTTATAATATGGTGGAGCCCATCTTAAAACCTGGTGGACCCCGTCTTAAAACCTGGTGGAGCCCATCTTAATACCTAGTGGAGCCCATCTTAAAACCTGGTGGAGCCCATCTTAAAACCTGGTGGAGCCCATCTTAATACCTGGTGGACCCATCTTAATACCTGGTGGAGCCCATCTTAATACCTGGTGGACCCCATCTTAATACCTGGTGGAGCCCATCTTAAAACCTGGTGGAGCCCATCTTAATACCTGGTGGAGCCCATCATAAAACCTGGTGCCCATCTTAATACCTGGTGGAGCCCATCTTAAAACCTGGTGGAGCCCATCTTAATACCTGGTGGAGCCCATCTTAATACCTGGTGGACCCCATCTTAAAACCTGGTGGACCCCATCTTAAAACCCGGTGGATCCCATCTTAATACCTGGTGAAGCCCATCTTAATACCTGGTGGACCCCATCTTACTACCTGGTGGAGCCCATCTTAATACGTGGTCGACCCCATCTTAATACCTGGTGGAGCCCATCTTAAAGCCTGGTGGAGCCCATCTTAATAGCTGGTGGACCCCATCTTAAATCCTGGTGGACCACATCTTAAATCCTGGTGGACCACATCTTAATACCTGGTGGACCCATCTTAATACCTGGTGGAGCCCGTCTTAAAACCTGGTGGAGCCCATCTTAAAACCTGGTGGGGCCCAACTTAAAACCAGGTGGACCCCATCTTAAAACCTGGTGCACCCCATCTTAAAACCTGGTGGACCCCATCTTAAAACCTGGTGGAGCCCATCTTAAAACATGGTGGAGCCCATCTTAAAACCTGGTGGAGCCCATCTTAAACCTGGTTGAGCACGTCTTAATACGTGGTGGAGCCCATCTTAATAGCTGGTGGAGCCCATCTTATAATATGGTGGAGCCCATCTTAAAACCTGGTGGACCCCATCTTAAAACCTGGTGGACCCCGTCTTAAAACCTGGTGGAGCCCATCTTAATACCTAGTGGAGCCCATCTTAAAACCTGGTGGAGCCCATCTTAAAACCTGGTGGTTCTCATCATAAAACCTGGTGCAGCCCATCTTAATACCTGGTGGAGCCCATCTTAATACCTGGTGGACCCCATCTTAATACCTGGTGGAGCCCATCTTAAAACCTGGTGGAGCCCATCTTAATACCTGGTGGAGCCCATCATAAAACCTGGTGCCCATCTTAATACCTGGTGGAGCCCATCTTAAAACCTGGTGGAGCCCATCTTAATACCTGGTGGAGCCCATCTTAATACCTGGTGGACCCCATCTTAAAACCTGGTGGACCCCATCTTAAAACCTGGTGGATCCCATCTTAATACCTGGTGAAGCCCATCTTAATACCTGGTGGACCCCATCTTACTACCTGGTGGAGCCCATCTTAATACGTGGTCGACCCCATCTTAATACCTGGTGGAGCCCATCTTAAAGCCTGGTGGAGCCCATCTTAATAGCTGGTGGACCCCATCTTAAATCCTGGTGGACCACATCTTAAATCCTGGTGGACCACATCTTAATACCTGGTGGACCCATCTTAATACCTGGTGGAGCCCGTCTTAAAACCTGGTGGAGCCCATCTTAATACCTGGTGGACCCCATCTTACTACCTGGTGGAGCCCATCTTAATACGTGGTCGACCCCATCTTAATACCTGGTGGAGCCCATCTTAAAGCCTGGTGGAGCCCATCTTAATAGCTGGTGGACCCCATCTTAAATCCTGGTGGACCACATCTTAAATCCTGGTGGACCACATCTTAAATCCTGGTGGACCACATCTTAATACCTGGTCGACCCATCTTAATACCTGGTGGAGCCCGTCTTAAAACCTGGTGGAGCCAATCTTAAAACCTGGTGGGGCCCATCTTAAAACCAGGTGGACCCTATCTTAAAACCTGGTGCACCCCATCTTAAAACCTGGTGGACCCCATCTTAAAACCTGGTGGACCCCATCTTAATACCTGGTGGACCCCATCTTAATAGCTGGTGGAGCCCATCTTAAAACATGGTGGAGCACATCTTAAAACCTGGTGGAGCACGTCTTAAAACCTGGTGGAGCCCATCTTAAACCTGGTTGAGCACGTCTTAATACGTGGTGGAGCCCATCTTAATAGCTGGTGGAGCCCATCTTATAATATGGTGGAGCCCATCTTAAAACCTGGTGGACCCCGTCTTAAAACCTGGTGGAGCCCATCTTAATACCTAGTGGAGCCCATCTTAAAACCTGGTGGAGCCCATCTTAAAACCTGGTGGAGCCCATCTTAATACCTGGTGGACCCATCTTAATACCTGGTGGAGCCCATCTTAATACCTGGTGGACCCCATCTTAATACCTGGTGGAGCCCATCTTAAAACCTGGTGGAGCCCATCTTAATACCTGGTGGAGCCCATCATAAAACCTGGTGCCCATCTTAATACCTGGTGGAGCCCATCTTAAAACCTGGTGGAGCCCATCTTAATACCTGGTGGAGCCCATCTTAATACCTGGTGGACCCCATCTTAAAACCTGGTGGACCCCATCTTAAAACCTGGTGGATCCCATCTTAATACCTGGTGAAGCCCATCTTAATACCTGGTGGACCCCATCTTACTACCTGGTGGAGCCCATCTTAATACGTGGTCGACCCCATCTTAATACCTGGTGGAGCCCATCTTAAAGCCTGGTGGAGCCCATCTTAATAGCTGGTGGACCCCATCTTAAATCCTGGTGGACCACATCTTAAATCCTGGTGGACCACATCTTAATACCTGGTGGAGCCCGTCTTAAAACCTGGTGGAGCCCATCTTAAAACCTGGTGGGGCCCATCTTAAAACCAGGTGGACCCCATCTTAAAACCTGGTGCACCCCATCTTAAAACCTGGTGGACCCCATCTTAAAACCTGGTGGAGCCCATCTTAAAAAATGGTGGAGCCCATCTTAAAACCTGGTGGAGCCCATCTTAAACCTGGTTGAGCCCGTCTTAATACGTGGTGGAGCCCATCTTAATAGCTGGTGGAGCCCATCTTATAATATGGTGGAGCCCATCTTAAAACCTGGTGGACCCCATCTTAAAACCTGGTGGACCCCGTCTTAAAACCTGGTGGAGCCCATCTTAATACCTAGTGGAGCCCATCTTAAAACCTGGTGGAGCCCATCTTAAAACCTGGTGGTTCTCATCATAAAACCTGGTGCAGCCCATCTTAATACCTGGTGGAGCCCATCTTAATACCTGGTGGACCCCATCTTTAAACCTGCTGAACTCCATCTTAAAACCTGGTGGACACCATCTTAATACCTGGTGGAGCCCGTCTTAATACCTGATGGACCCCATCTTAATAGCTGGTGGACCACATCTTAAAACCTGGTGGAGCCCATCTTAATACCTGGTGGAGCCCATCTTAATACCTGGTGGACCCCATCTTAAAACCTGGTGGACCCCATCTTAATACCTGGTGAAGCCCATCTTAATACCTGGTGGACCCCATCTTACTACCTGGTGGAGCCCATCTTAATACGTGGTCGACCCCATCTTAATACCTGGTGGAGCCCATCTTAAAGCCTGGTGGAGCCCATCTTAATAGCTGGTGGACCCCATCTTAAATCCTGGTGGACCACATCTTAAATCCTGGTGGACCACATCTTAATACCTGGTGGACCCATCTTAATACCTGGTGGAGCCCGTCTTAAAACCTGGTGGAGCCCATCTTAATACCTGGTGGACCCCATCTTACTACCTGGTGGAGCCCATCTTAATACGTGGTCGACCCCATCTTAATACCTGGTGGAGCCCATCTTAAAGCCTGGTGGAGCCCATCTTAATAGCTGGTGGACCCCATTTTAAATCCTGGTGGACCACATCTTAAATCCTGGTGGACCACATCTTAAATCCTGGTGGACCACATCTTAATACCTGGTCGACCCATCTTAATACCTGGTGGAGCCCGTCTTAAAACCTGGTGGAGCCAATCTTAAAACCTGGTGGGGCCCATCTTAAAACCAGGTGGACCCTATCTTAAAACCTGGTGCACCCCATCTTAAAACCTGGTGGACCCCATCTTAAAACCTGGTGGACCCCATCTTAATACCTGGTGGACCCCATCTTAATAGCTGGTGGAGCCCATCTTAAAACATGGTGGAGCACATCTTAAAACCTGGTGGAGCACGTCTTAAAACCTGGTGGAGCCCATCTTAAACCTGGTTGAGCACGTCTTAATACGTGGTGGAGCCCATCTTAATAGCTGGTGGAGCCCATCTTATAATATGGTGGAGCCCATCTTAAAACCTGGTGGACCCCATCTTAAAACCTGGTGGACCCCGTCTTAAAACCTGGTGGAGCCCATCTTAATACCTAGTGGAGCCCATGTTAAAACCTGGTGGAGCCCATCTTAAAACCTGGTGGAGCCCATCTTAATACCTGGTGGACCCATCTTAATACCTGGTGGAGCCCATCTTAATACCTGGTGGACCCCATCTTAATACCTGGTGGAGCCCATCTTAAAACCTGGTGGAGCCCATCTTAATACCTGGTGGAGCCCATCATAAAACCTGGTGCCCATCTTAATACCTGGTGGAGCCCATCTTAAAACCTGGTGGAGCCCATCTTAATACCTGGTGGAGCCCGTCTTAATACCTGATGGACCCCATCTTAATAGCTGGTGGACCACATCTTAAAACCTGGTGGAGCCCATCTTAATACCTGGTGGAGCCCATCTTAATACCTGGTGGACCCCATCTTAAAACCTGGTGGACCCCATCTTAATACCTGGTGAAGCCCATCTTAATACCTGGTGGACCCCATCTTACTACCTGGTGGAGCCCATCTTAATACGTGGTCGACCCCATCTTAATACCTGGTGGAGCCCATCTTAAAGCCTGGTGGAGCCCATCTTAATAGCTGGTGGACCCCATCTTAAATCCTGGTGGACCACATCTTAAATCCTGGTGGACCACATCTTAATACCTGGTGGACCCATCTTAATACCTGGTGGAGCCCGTCTTAAAACCTGGTGGAGCCCATCTTAATACCTGGTGGACCCCATCTTACTACCTGGTGGAGCCCATCTTAATACGTGGTCGACCCCATCTTAATACCTGGTGGAGCCCATCTTAAAGCCTGGTGGAGCCCATCTTAATAGCTGGTGGACCCCATTTTAAATCCTGGTGGACCACATCTTAAATCCTGGTGGACCACATCTTAAATCCTGGTGGACCACATCTTAATACCTGGTCGACCCATCTTAATACCTGGTGGAGCCCGTCTTAAAACCTGGTGGAGCCAATCTTAAAACCTGGTGGGGCCCATCTTAAAACCAGGTGGACCCTATCTTAAAACCTGGTGCACCCCATCTTAAAACCTGGTGGACCCCATCTTAAAACCTGGTGGACCCCATCTTAATACCTGGTGGACCCCATCTTAATAGCTGGTGGAGCCCATCTTAAAACATGGTGGAGCACATCTTAAAACCTGGTGGAGCACGTCTTAAAACCTGGTGGAGCCCATCTTAAACCTGGTTGAGCACGTCTTAATACGTGGTGGAGCCCATCTTAATAGCTGGTGGAGCCCATCTTATAATATGGTGGAGCCCATCTTAAAACCTGGTGGACCCCGTCTTAAAACCTGGTGGAGCCCATCTTAATACCTAGTGGAGCCCATCTTAAAACCTGGTGGAGCCCATCTTAAAACCTGGTGGAGCCCATCTTAATACCTGGTGGACCCATCTTAATACCTGGTGGAGCCCATCTTAATACCTGGTGGACCCCATCTTAATACCTGGTGGAGCCCATCTTAAAACCTGGTGGAGCCCATCTTAATACCTGGTGGAGCCCATCATAAAACCTGGTGCCCATCTTAATACCTGGTGGAGCCCATCTTAAAACCTGGTGGAGCCCATCTTAATACCTGGTGGAGCCCATCTTAATACCTGGTGGACCCCATCTTAAAACCTGGTGGACCCCATCTTAAAACCTGGTGGATCCCATCTTAATACCTGGTGAAGCCCATCTTAATACCTGGTGGACCCCATCTTACTACCTGGTGGAGCCCATCTTAATACGTGGTCGACCCCATCTTAATACCTGGTGGAGCCCATCTTAAAGCCTGGTGGAGCCCATCTTAATAGCTGGTGGACCCCATCTTAAATCCTGGTGGACCACATCTTAAATCCTGGTGGACCACATCTTAATACCTGGTGGAGCCCGTCTTAAAACCTGGTGGAGCCCATCTTAAAACCTGGTGGGGCCCATCTTAAAACCAGGTGGACCCCATCTTAAAACCTGGTGCACCCCATCTTAAAACCTGGTGGACCCCATCTTAAAACCTGGTGGAGCCCATCTTAAAAAATGGTGGAGCCCATCTTAAAACCTGGTGGAGCCCATCTTAAACCTGGTTGAGCCCGTCTTAATACGTGGTGGAGCCCATCTTAATAGCTGGTGGAGCCCATCTTATAATATGGTGGAGCCCATCTTAAAACCTGGTGGACCCCATCTTAAAACCTGGTGGACCCCGTCTTAAAACCTGGTGGAGCCCATCTTAATACCTAGTGGAGCCCATCTTAAAACCTGGTGGAGCCCATCTTAAAACCTGGTGGTTCCCATCATAAAACCTGGTGCAGCCCATCTTAATACCTGGTGGAGCCCATCTTAATACCTGGTGGACCCCATCTTTAAACCTGCTGAACTCCATCTTAAAACCTGGTGGACACCATCTTAATACCTGGTGGAGCCCGTCTTAATACCTGATGGACCCCATCTTAATAGCTGGTGGACCACATCTTAAAACCTGGTGGAGCCCATCTTAATACCTGGTGGAGCCCATCTTAATACCTGGTGGACCCCATCTTAAAACCTGGTGGACCCCATCTTAATACCTGGTGAAGCCCATCTTAATACCTGGTGGACCCCATCTTACTACCTGGTGGAGCCCATCTTAATACGTGGTCGACCCCATCTTAATACCTGGTGGAGCCCATCTTAAAGCCTGGTGGAGCCCATCTTAATAGCTGGTGGACCCCATCTTAAATCCTGGTGGACCACATCTTAAATCCTGGTGGACCACATCTTAATACCTGGTGGACCCATCTTAATACCTGGTGGAGCCCGTCTTAAAACCTGGTGGAGCCCATCTTAATACCTGGTGGACCCCATCTTACTACCTGGTGGAGCCCATCTTAATACGTGGTCGACCCCATCTTAATACCTGGTGGAGCCCATCTTAAAGCCTGGTGGAGCCCATCTTAATAGCTGGTGGACCCCATTTTAAATCCTGGTGGACCACATCTTAAATCCTGGTGGACCACATCTTAAATCCTGGTGGACCACATCTTAATACCTGGTCGACCCATCTTAATACCTGGTGGAGCCCGTCTTAAAACCTGGTGGAGCCAATCTTAAAACCTGGTGGGGCCCATCTTAAAACCAGGTGGACCCTATCTTAAAACCTGGTGCACCCCATCTTAAAACCTGGTGGACCC
Source organism: Eledone cirrhosa (assembly GCA_964016885.1). Classification (NCBI taxonomy): domain Eukaryota; kingdom Metazoa; phylum Mollusca; class Cephalopoda; order Octopoda; family Eledonidae; genus Eledone; species Eledone cirrhosa. Next base: position 10,734,101 of record OZ024740.1, read on the forward strand.
CATCTTAAAACCTGGTGGACCCCATCTTAATACCTGGTGGACCCCATCTTAATAGCTGGTGGAGCCCATCTTAAAACATGGTGGAGCACATCTTAAAACCTGGTGGAGCACGTCTTAAAACCTGGTGGAGCCCATCTTAAACCTGGTTGAGCACGTCTTAATACGTGGTGGAGCCCATCTTAATAGCTGGTGGAGCCCATCTTATAATATGGTGGAGCCCATCTTAAAACCTGGTGGACCCCATCTTAAAACCTGGTGGACCCCGTCTTAAAACCTGGTGGAGCCCATCTTAATACCTAGTGGAGCCCATCTTAAAACCTGGTGGAGCCCATCTTAAAACCTGGTGGAGCCCATCTTAATACCTGGTGGACCCATCTTAATACCTGGTGGAGCCCATCTTAATACCTGGTGGACCCCATCTTAATACCTGGTGGAGCCCATCTTAAAACCTGGTGGAGCCCATCTTAATACCTGGTGGAGCCCATCATAAAACCTGGTGCCCATCTTAATACCTGGTGGAGCCCATCTTAAAACCTGGTGGAGCCCATCTTAATACCTGGTGGAGCCCATCTTAATACCTGGTGGACCCCATCTTAAAACCTGGTGGACCCCATCTTAAAACCTGGTGGATCCCATCTTAATACCTGGTGAAGCCCATCTTAATACCTGGTGGACCCCATCTTACTACCTGGTGGAGCCCATCTTAATACGTGGTCGACCCCATCTTAATACCTGGTGGAGCCCATCTTAAAGCCTGGTGGAGCCCATCTTAATAGCTGGTGGACCCCATCTTAAATCCTGGTGGACCACATCTTAAATCCTGGTGGACCACATCTTAATACCTGGTGGACCCATCTTAATACCTGGTGGAGCCCGTCTTAAAACCTGGTGGAGCCCATCTTAAAACCTGGTGGGGCCCAACTTAAAACCAGGTGGACCCCATCTTAAAACCTGGTGCACCCCATCTTAAAACCTGGTGGACCCCATCTTAAAACCTGGTGGAGCCCATCTTAAAACATGGTGGAGCCCATCTTAAAACCTGGTGGAGCCCATCTTAAACCTGGTTGAGCACGTCTTAATACGTGGTGGAGCCCATCTTAATAGCTGGTGGAGCCCATCTTATAATATGGTGGAGCCCATCTTAAAACCTGGTGGACCCCATCTTAAAACCTGGTGGACCCCGTCTTAAAACCTGGTGGAGCCCATCTTAATACCTAGTGGAGCCCATCTTAAAACCTGGTGGAGCCCATCTTAAAACCTGGTGGTTCTCATCATAAAACCTGGTGCAGCCCATCTTAATACCTGGTGGAGCCCATCTTAATACCTGGTGGAGCCCATCTTAATACCTGGTGG
>OZ024740.1:10740453-10755453 GCA_964016885.1 Eledone cirrhosa
CCTGCCAGACAGTCCTATGCGAGCAAGACAATCACTCTTGCCTCAAGTGGGACTACCCCCGTCCAAACCCATGCAAGCGTGGAACACGGACGTTAAACGTTGATGATGATGATGATGATGATGATATATATATATATATATATAGTAATAATAATAAATGTGAAGACTAAAATCCAAAGAGGACTCGATAAGGATAAATATATATCAAATATATAAGAACCCTAGAGCAAATATTTATTAAAATAATAGATTAAAGTTTAAGCAAAGAATCGCTGCTTTCACCCTTAACGGGATCTTCTGAAAGCAGCGATTCTTTGCTTAAAATTTAATCTGTTATTTGAATAAATATATATCTCTCTCTCTCTATATATATATATAAGATTTCTACGAATTTAATTGAGAAAGCTTCGACTAAGCCAAGCTCTCCTGAAGAGAGTTAACGATAGTACTACATTGTGTGATTTAACCCATAAGATAGATTTTGTCTCACTCCCTGCTTAATTTTCTATACAACATCAGTTGAGCCGATCTCTTCCGAGTTCTTAGTTACCCTTCAATGTTTATTTAGATTCCACCACAACAGAGATAGTTAAAATAATATAACACCAGATTATAGTTTTTGTTTATCATTTATGTATATTATCGATTTGCTGGGTGTCAGACCTCATACGCCTACTGAGTGGGGTGGAACTCATCAAATCGTACAAAGGAAACAATGTTTCTAATGGTATTTCCATTGCTGATACTATTTCCATTAGTCTCAACCCCGGGTAAACCATGAAAGAAAGTGTATTTCGAACTCGCAATCCCGCGATTGTGAATTCACGAACCACTAAGCCACACGCCTTCACTAATATATTTATGACATTTCCCGGTTATTCGTTGAGTTGGAGAGAATATCCGTTGGACCCTTCCTTCAGATTCTTGTAAAATAATCGACAATAATAATTAAAAAAAACTTATCCACCTGTCAATAAATTTTGGAACCAGTTAATTCATTATTTGATCGACAGCGACCCGTCTGAGGAAGGATCCCCCGAGGTGGGGTGGTTGTTGGAGCGGGTGTCACTGGCCATTGTCCGCGGAAATGCTTTTGCCATTTTGTCCGCGGGGCGCAACCGAAACACCCCTCGTGTAGGGTCTGTCATCCTGTCCCCTCTTTCTTTCTTTGTTTACTAGTTCTTGCTCTTTCTCTCCTTTTCCTCTCATTTATGCTATTTATAATCCTTTACAATGCTGCTTTATTTTTCTGTATGTTTAACCAAATAAAAATGAAATATACCTTATTAAGAAAAAACCAAAAAAAAACCAATTATCTATTACCTTTCTAATCGCAGGAAAACTGTTTCGAAAGTTACGATTTCTCTATAGTGATATGTTGTTCTAGAATTAATTATAATATCCAGTAGATATTTATGGAATGGTAATAAAAAGGATTGGTGAATTTCATCACTTTGTTTTTGTTCCAGGATTCAAATAAATACTTTCTATCCAATTACCAGTTTTGTAACATTCCTCCATTCAATTATATTTAACTATCAATTGTATTTTTATTTCTTTCAAATTTCAGAGTTACTCGACAGGAGTGGAGACGAGGTGGCAACGCTTCTAATAATTCTACAGTCTTTTCACTGCTGGGATTGCCGTGTGCATTCTTTGGAAGTATAGGCAATAGGAACGGGAAAACGTTAGTCTTCAAACATTTTTTCATATTTCTTTACCAAAGATATTTCCTCTAATTTTTAGAAGTCAGTGTACACAGAAATCCTGGGTAATCTATTCCTGTGGCAAAAGTGTCTGTCACTGAATGATTAATATATTATGTACTACGTTAAGGGCTGTGGATTGACAGTAGAATCGGTAGAGCTTCAGATAGCATGCTTTGTGGCAAACAATTTCCTCACTTTACATTCTGAATTAAAACCCTCCGAGGTTAGCTTTACCTTTTATCCTTTTCGGGGTTAATAAAACAAAGTACCAGTAACACACTGGGGTCGATTTAAGATAACTAAACTTTTCTGTCCACATTAATTTCTGTTTGTGCTAATTGTCAAATGTGTGTGTTCGCACCTGAGAAGGAACAGTATTTTTAAAGTGGCCCAAATAATCTATATTTTTAACCAAACCTAAACCAGGACCCAAGCAATCTTTATTCAACCAGTTTCTCTCTTTCACCCCCTCTTTCGGTCACCCCCTCTCTCTCTCACACTCTCTCCCCCCTCTCTATCACATATATATGCACCTGTACATATTTATTACATATATTGCAGGTTCCTCATTGAGGACTTCGCCAAATACGAGATTGACATTTCCAGTTGTGCCTTCCACGATCTTCAGGTCAATGAACAAACAGTAGTGATAATTAACTCGCAGAATGCTTCCAGAACAATCCTAGCTCCACCAAAGTGAGGAAAATTGTATTTTTCCCTTCACTATTTTTTATTCTCCTTCGCACTTATTCTTCATTATATCTTTCATAGTATCGGTAGAGGGTTGGACGCCTTGCTTTGCAGCATAGAGTTACGGCCCTTTATGATCGAGGTAAACTTTGCCTTTCATCCTTACGGAGTCGATAAAATAAGGTACCAGTAATACAGCTGGGGTCGATTTAAACGACTTTCCCCTCCCCAAAATTGCTGGCCTTGTGCCTATATAAGAAACCATTATATCTTTCATTATTCTCGGGTCTCGAACAATCGTGTCCCCACCCCTGCTTATTAATTTTTCAAATTTTTCCATCCCCCACTCTTATCCCCACCCCCAGCCCGCTTATGACATTTTGCTAATCTATCTCCGGCGAAGTTTTATTTTAAGTGGTAGCATTACTGCGACAATTAATTTTCTTTATACATTAAAAAAACATTAAACATAACAAATAAATAGGATGGGTTGGGGGTCTCAATATGTAATCTAAATGACCAATTCTGGTTTTTAAACAATCAACAGAGTCAACCTAGAAAAATTAACGATTTCCAACTCCCTCCACTTAATCTAAACCCCCCACCCCGCTTATTCTAATCTCCCGCTTATTCCATCCCTTATTATTTGCGACCCGAGAGTAATCGCTCTTCAACTTACGGAGGAAGAGGTTGTTCCGAAACGTTAGACTTCTCTATCTTCTGTACTTTAAACTAATTTATTCTACCTTGTAACTATTGTTCTGGGCGGCGAATTGGCAGAGTCGTTCGCATGTCGGATTAAGACATATTGCGGCGTTTCTTCCGGATTTCTACATTATTAGCTGAAATATTGCTGAGGTCAACTTCTCCTTTCATCCTTTCGTAGTTGATAAATATAGGACACCCCGAGGAAGATGGTTGGATAACATCCATGAGCTTGGCTGGTCTCGCTTGGGGATGCAGCCGGATCAATTGGAGATGGTTGCTTATGACAAGATCCGCTGGAAGGAGTGTTTAAGGTTTCTGTCCCCATAACCTTCTCGGGAATAAGTGAGCGAAGAAGAAAAAGAAAAAGAAAAAGTAGAGATAAAAAGACGTATTAGTATATGAACAAGTTACTTATATATTACTTCTGTATTATAGAACACTTCCTTCTGTGACATTGGAAGAATTCCTGAAAATTGACTTAGATAAGAATAATTTTAAATGGATTCATTTTGAGGTCAGTATAATTTATAACTATTAGACACAGACAGACAGACAGACAGACAGACAGACAGACAGACAGACAGACAGACAGACAGACAGACACACACACACACACACACACACACACACACACACACACACATATATGTGTGTTCTTTTACGGCTTTACGTATTCTAGCCGACAGGCTGAAACTACACTGGGACACTGCCATTATATATTGGACTGTGGATTGGCAGTATCGGTAGAGGGTCGGACGCCATGCTTTCCAGCATAGTTACGTCCCTTTACGATCTGAGTTCAAATCCCGCCGAGGTTGACTTTGCCTTTCATCCTTACGGGGTCGATAAAATAAAGTACCAGTAATGCACTGGGTAATTTGCTGGCCTTGTGCCTAAAGTAGAAACAATTATATATTGGACTGGCAGTATCGGTAGAGGGTCGGACGCCATGCTTTGCAGCAAAGAGTTACGGCCCTTTATGGTCTGAGTTCAAATCCTTCCGAGGTTAACTTTGCCTTTCATCCTTACAAGGTCGATAAAATAAAGTACCAGTAATACAATGGGATAATTTCTGGCCCTGTGCCAAAAGTAGAAACAATTATATATATATGATGAAGAAAGGTTTCTCCATAATCTCCATTTGAAGACTATGTATATCCCCTTTCAGAAACTAATTAGTTGGAGTGAAATTTAAGTAAGTTAATTACTATAATTTTCTTATTTTACGTCTTTCATATAATTGTTCGGCATCCTTTTGTATTGAACCACAAAGTTACTAAGACAAAACCTATATATTTGCTAGCGTAAGTATACATCTGTATAAATATGTTGGTAGATATACTAATTCTTTATATATATATATATATATATATATATATATATATATATATATATATATATATATATGTATATATATATATATATATATATATATATATATATATATGTATATATGTATATATGTATATATATATATCCTTACCAGAAGACGTGACAGAGTGTCTGTTGTAAACACTAAATCCCTCCCCCATGAAGAATGCACCTCCCAACATAGACTGATAATTAGCGACCTCATAGTCAGGACGAGACGTACTCGACAGCAGAAGAGGACTATCCTCAGGAGAAAAATATGGAAGCTAAAGGACCCCACAGCCAGGAATAAATTTCAAAGCATATTACTTGATGCTTTCGACAGTAAGGAAGAACATTTAGAGTCGGACAATATAGAGGGAGAGTGGGAATTTCTGAAAGCAAACCTGCTGTTGGCGACAGACGAAGTCTGTGGCTGGAGCAGGCCTGTAGGCAGGAGGAGAGTAACATGGTGGTGGAACAGTAAGGTGGAGGGGTCAATTAAGGCCAAAAAGCAGGCTTGGAAAGTATGGCGGGATGGGGGAAGTAGAGTAGACTATCAAGTGGCCAGGAGGGAAGCTAGGAGACAAGTGTACTTAGCAAGAAGGGAAGCTGAGGAAAGAAAGTTCAAGCATGTTCTACAACGCGATGACCAAAAACGTGAGGTGTTCAGGATTGCTAGGCAATGCGTCAAGGAAAACCGTGATATTGTCGGGGAGAAGTGTGTACTTAACGATGATGGCACACTTGCCATCACCGACGCTGATAAGAAGGTAGCTTGGAAGTGTCACTATGAAAGGCTACTAAATGAGGAGAATAAATGGGAGAAAGACAGTCTCCCCCATATCGACCCAATAGAGGGACCAGCAGTGTTAGTCGAGGGGAGTATAATAAGTAAGGCAATCAAGGATATGAAGACGGGTAAGGCGGCTGGGCCTTCGGAAATAGTTGCTGAGATGCTGAAGGCATCTGGCACGGTGGGACACACCATGGTCACCCGCATAGTTAACCAAGTCGTACAGAATGGGGTTGTTCCGAAGGACTGGCATAGCAGTATCATCGTTAACTGTTATAAGGGTAAAGGAGACGCCCTAGATAGGAGTAACTATAGAGGCATTAAATTAATCGACCAGGTCATGAAGGTCACGGAAAAAGTAATAGCACGACTAATCAGAGAGAGAATTGACCTAGATGAAATGCAGTTCGGGTTTGTGTCAGGCAAAAGTACCACAGACGCTCTTTTCATTGTACGACAACTACAGGAGAAGTACCTAGCTAAAGGTAAACCCCTCTACTTAGCTTTTGTCGACTTGGAGAAAGCCTTCGACAGAGTCCCCCGCTCCATTATCTGGTGGGCTCTTAGAAAACTAGGCGTTGACGAATGGCTTGTGAGAGCTATACAAGCCATGTATAAAGAAACAGTCAGCAAGGTTAGAATTAACAACGAATATAGTGAAGAGTTTAGCGTAAAAGTTGGCGTCCATCAGGGCTCTGTTCTCAGCCCCCTACTATTTATTATTGCCCTTCAGGCTATAACAGACGAGTTCAAGACCGGCTGCCCATGGGAACTCCTATATGCAGACGACCTGACACTCATAGCGGAATCAATGGCCGAGCTAGAGAAGAAATTCCAAACATGGAAGCACGGCCTAGAATCAAAAGGCCTTAAAATTAACCTGGCTAAGACTAAAGTTCTAGTTTGTAGGAAAGAAAATAAGGCGGCGGTCCCTTCTGGGAAATGGTTGTGCTCGGTGTGTAGGAAAGGCGTAGGTAGAAACTCCATTTTATGTCCTAAATGCAAAGTATGGGTGCATAAAAGATGTAGTGGGATCACAGGTAAGCTAACTAAGAACATAGATTTTACATGTGGCCGGTGCTCTGGTGCAATAAGTAGCAGCAAGTGCCCACATAATACTAGCTCTTTCAATTGCGCAGAGGGGTCTATAGAAATAGTGGACAGTTTCCGTTACCTGGGTGATAAAATCAGCAGTGGGGGAGGGTGCTCTGAAAGTACAGTAGCTAGAGTCAGAACTGGTTGGAAAAAGTTCAGAGAGCTTATACCACTATTAGCTGCTAAAGGGTTCTCCCTAAAAATGAAAGGCAGGTTGTACGATGCCTGCATACGAACAGCAATGTTGCATGGCAGTGAGACCTGGGCATTGTGTGCAGAGGATATACGCAGACTAGAGAGGAACGAAGCTTGCATGCTCCGCTGGATGTGTAACAGTAATATACGTGAACGGCAAAGCATAAACGAACTAAGGAAAAAATTAGAAATAAGAGGGATCAGATGTTGTTTACTCGAGAGAAGGCTACGTTGGTATGGACACGTGATGCGCATGAAAGTCGATAGCTGTATAACAAAGTGCAGGGCAATAAAGATAGACGGTAGCCACGGAATAGGCAGACCTAGAAAAACCTGGGACGAGCTGATAAACTCCGACCTCACACACTTACACCTCTCCAAGACAATGTCACTGGACCGAGACCTTTGGCGGTACTCAGTAACAGAGAAGACCCGCCTTACCTAAATACATAGTAAAACCTACTACAGCCAGTAGGCATCTCTAACAAAATACCCCCCCCCCCCGTCCCACCACCCCACCCCATCCACACCACCCCGTTCTATGTAAAGTTATGTTGGTGCCACACCATCCGAAACAAATGAGATCGTGTAGGTGTCACGACAAAAAAACACACAGTCCACGCTGTAATGTGGCCGTGTAGGCAACATGGTAAATACCTCCCAGTCCCACACTGTAAATGTGGTTGGTGTTAGGAAGGGCATCCAACTGTAGAAAACCTGCCAGACGGTCCTATGCGAGCAAGACAATCACTCTTGCCTCAAGTGGGACTACCCCCGTCCAAACCCATGCAAGCGTGGAACACGGACGTTAAACGTTAATGATGATGATGATGATGATGATATGTATAAATGTATATATATATATATGTATATATATATAGGAGACTTAGGGTTTTTTTAAAAATAAAAAACCCAGATGTCCTACACGAGTGAAAGTATAAGGAAAAGGAATCGAAAATGCAACTGGAGTCTTTTTAAGAATATTTATTTGTTCCCTTTACTGGTTTAACAGTTCTTATGCTTTTCAAAAGTAGAATTTAGGTGGAGGGTTTGTGTTTTTTCTTGCATCAGATGCGCAAAGGGAACAAATAAATATTCTTAAAAAGACTCCAGTTGCATTTTCGATTTCTTTTCCTTATATATATATATATATATATATATATATATATATATATAAGAGAAAAGACGAATGACTTCACTTGTAGTTCTAAACAATTTAATTTAATTATATAATATCATAATTTTACAGTTTGGTTTTGTAGAAAATATACCTAACTGTACCAAGGATTTCACACATTTTCCAATATATATATATAAAGTTATATACACACACATATATATATATATATATATATATATATATATATATATATATATATATATATATGTGTGTGTATGTGTATATAACTTTGATAGGTTTTGGCCAGTATTGGCCCAGGCCATGTCTAACTTAATAGCACAACTTGGCGAAGTCTTTCAAATCAGGATTTGGGCACCATGGCCCACTCAAATAAAGTGTTATTGTTTACGCAGACATATCTTGGTATACGAGGCTTATCCGCGATTTCTTGACGGAATTTGTCCAAAGACATTTTGAACTTTATGGTGTTTTAGTACAATTTTAAAGAGAGACGGGCCAATTGAGGTAAAATAGTTGTGCCATATTATTGTTATGAGATGCGAGTTTGATTTTTGTTGTGGGCGGATAGCACGGGGCTCAAGCCTTAGGTGTACATTAAAGGTGATGCCAATATGATTTAGGCCAAGCAGATGGAATATTTTCCACATCATGCAGATAATATAGCGCTCACGGCGACGTTGGAGAGAATAGAGTTTGAGTTTTTCTAGTCGACCCCAATATCCAAAGCATGTCATGGCGGCTATCTTTTTCGTGATTTACCTTTGAGGTGCTTCAATTTTCATGATACATTGTTTCGTTTGGGGAGACCACAGTGGGCAACAGTATTCAAGGTGGGGGTCGGGCAAAGGTAGAGAAGAGAAGGATAATGTGTAGATATCTCTCGACTGGTAAATTCTGAGAATCCAGGAACACATTCTGCGGGTCATGTCAATTTTGCTGTTGATATGAGTGGCCCAGATTATGTTGTTGTCGACAATTACTCCCAAGTCTCTGATGTTGGATGCCATGAGAGTTTCACCTAAAGGAAGATAGTATGGGAGTTTCAGGGCATCCTCTTTTCGAAAGTCGGTTAACTTAAATTTATCCTAATTCAGGAACATATTCTTTTCCGCCCATTATATAACAGCCAGTAGATCTGATTGGAGGCATGTCCGGTCACCCACGCCATTGATGAGATTCTGGTGCTTGGAATCGTCTGCGAAGATTCTTATGTTGCTGTTTGATGACGTCAGTAACGTCATTTACACACACACACAACACAACACAACACAACACAACACAACACAACACAACACAACACAACACACACACACACACACACACACACACACACACACACACACACACACACACACACACACACACACACACACATATATTGTTATATTTGGGGAGGGTCATATTGTTATAATATTACCAGAAATAATAATAAAACACACTCACGGTTTGGTTTGGAATGGTATATTTTATATTCTGTATATTTTATATCTCCCTAGTTAATTTACCTGACAATCAATGTTTATCATTGATTGACCAACAGTCAAAAATATATATATAAATTCTCAACTCTCCACATTCGGTTCATTCATCTATATATCTTACAATCCCCCAGAATCAAAAAATCGTATTCAAAATTGGCTTTCTATAATTCTGTTCTTTCTCACCGTTGTTCTAAAAATAATTCTGCTCCTCGCTTTCTATAATTCTGTTCTTTCTCACCGTTGTTCTAAAAATAATTCTGCTCCTCGCTTTCTATAATTCTGTTCGTTCTCACCGTTGTTCTAAAAATAATTCTGCTCCTCGCTTTCTATAATTCTGTTCTTTCTCACCGTTGTTCTAAAAATAATTCTGCTCCTCGCTTTCTATAATTCTGTTCTTTCTCACCGTTGTTCTAAAAATAATTCTGCTCCTCGCTTTCTATAATTCTGTTCTTTCTCACCGTTGTTCTAAAAATAATTCTGCTCCTCGCAAACTACCCCATACCCCTCCCTCCCGCCCCCACTCTCCACCTTATTATTTGGACCAATCACAAGTAAACGACCTATGCTAGCTCTTCTGGTTGCTTTTTCGATATGATGGATGAACTAGGGAATTTCTGGAGAGTCAGAAGAATCTGGACACCCAAAGACAATGCAAAAGATAACGACAAATTCACCTCATGCTGCCGGACGAAAGGGCAAAGCCCCACCCTCTTTGTTGCGGCCGCGGATGGCCAACATAACCCCAACCCCATCAACCACACCCCTCCCTGCACCCCACCCACCAAACGCAATCCAAAACTTCAGAGTTGGTACCATGAATGTAGGGACCTTAAAAGGCCGCTCAAACGAGGTTGTAGAAATGCTTGAACGTAAGGAGGTTGATGTCTGCTGCATCCAAGAGACCAGGTGGAGGGGCGGGTCTGCTAGATTCATTGTGGGTAAAAAACGATGCTATAAGCTTTTCTGGGTGGGAAATGACAATGGGCTGGGTGGGGTAGGAATCATGTTAGCAGAAAAGTGGGCAGATAAGATAATAGACGTAAATAGAGTGAACGACAGAATAATTAAAATAAGACTTGTCCTCAATAAAACTACGGTGACAGTAATATCTGCGTACGCACCCCAATCCGGACTGCCCGGCGCTATAAAAGACAGATTTTATGAGACACTGATGCTCGCTACCTCCCAAATAACCGACAGTGACTATATAGTTATTGCAGGCGACCTAAATGGTCACGTTGGACAACATTGTGACGGCTATGACGGAATCCATGGAGGCTACGGGTTCGGTACTAGAAATGAGGAAGGCTCCAGAATCCTGGAATTCTGCGACGCAAATAACTTAACTATCTGTAACACTAACTTCAAAAAACGAGACAATCACTTGATCACCTATAGATCGGGGGAACACACAAGCCAGGTAGATTATATCCTTACCAGAAGACGTGACAGAGTGTCTGTTGTTAACACTAAATCCCTCCCCCATGAAGAATTCACCTCCCAACATAGACTGATAATTAGCAACCTCATAGTCAGGACGAGACGTACTAGACAGCGGAAGAGGACTATCCTCAGGAGAAAAATATGGAAGCTAAAGGACCCCATAGCCAGAAATAAATTTCAAAGCATATTACTTGACGCTTTCGACAGTAAGGAAGTGCAATTAGAGTCGTATAATATAGAGGAACAGTGGGAATTCCTGAGAGCAAACCTGCTGACGGCGGCAGACGAAGTCTGTGGCTGGAGCAGGCCTGTAGGTAGGAGGAGAGTAACATGGTGGTGGAACAGTAAGGTGGAGGAGTCAATTAAGGCCAAAAAGCAGGCTTGGAAAGTATGGCGGGATGGGGGAAGTAGAGAAGACTATCAAGTGGCCAGGAGGGAAGCTAGGAGACAAGTGTACTTCGCAAGAAGGGAAGCAGAGGAAAGAAAGTTCAAGCATGTTCTACAACGTGAGGACCAAAAACGTGAGGTGTTCAGGATTGCCAGGCAATGTGTCAAGGAAAACCGTGATATTGTCGGGGAGAAGTGTGTACTTAACGATGATGGCATACTTGCCATCACCGACGCTGATAAGAAGGTAGCTTGGAAGTGTCACTACGAAAGGCTTCTAAATGAGGAGAACAAATGGGAGAAAGACAGTATCCCCCACATCGACCCAATAGAGGGACCAGCAGTGTTAGTCCAGGGTAGTACAATAAGCAAGGCAATCAAAGATATGAAGACGGGTAAGGCGGCTGGGCCTTCGGAAATAGTTGCTGAGATGCTGAAGGCATCTGGTTCGGTGGGAAACACCATGGTCACCCGGATAGTTAACCAAGTCGTACAGAATGGGGTTGTTCCGAAGGACTGGCGTAGCAGCATCATCGTTAACTGCTATAAGGGAAAAGGAGATGCCCTAGATAGGAGTAACTATAGAGGCATTAAATTAATCGACCAGGTCATGAAGGTCACGGAAAAAGTAATAGTGCAACTAATCAGAGAGAGAATTGATCTAGATGAAATGCAGTTCGGGTTTGTGTCAGGCAAAAGTACCACAGACGCTCTTTTCATTGTACGACAACTACAGGAGAAGTACCTAGCTAAAAGTAAACCCCTATACTTAGCTTTTGTCGACTTGGAGAAAGCCTTCGACAGAGTCCCCCGTTCCATTATCTGGTGGTCTCTTAGAAAACTAGGTGTTGACGAATGGCTTGTGAGAGCTATACAAGCCATGTATAAAGAAACAGTCAGTAAGGTTAGAATTAACAACGAATATAGTGAAGAGTTTAGCGTAAAAGTTGGTGTCCATCAGGGCTCTGTTCTTAGCCCCCTACTATTTATTATTGCCCTTCAGGCTATAACAGAGGAGTTCAAGACCGGCTGCCCATGGGAACTCCTATACGCAGATGATCTAACGCTCATAGCTGAATCAATGACCGAACTAGAGAAGAAATTCCAAACATGGAAGCACGGCCTAGAATCAAAAGGCCTTAAAATTAACCTGGCTAAGACTAAAGTTCTAGTTTGTAGGAAAGAAAATAAGGCGGCGGTCCCATCTGGGAAATGGCCATGCTCAATGTGTAGGAAAGGCGTAGGTAGAAACTCCATTTTATGTCCCAAATGCAAAGTATGGGTGCATAAAAGATGTAGTAGGATCACAGGTAAGCTAACTAAGAACATAGATTTTACATGTGGCCAGTGCTCTGGTGCAATAAGTAGCAGCAAGTGCCCACAAAATACTAGCTCCTTCAACTGCTCAGAGGGTTCTATAGAAATAGTGGACAGCTTCCGTTACCTGGGTGACAAAATCAGCAGTGGGGGAGGGTGCTCTGAAAGTACAGTAGCTAGAGTCAGAACTGGATGGAAAAAGTTCAGAGAGCTTATACCACTATTAGCCGCTAGAGGGTTCTCCCTAAAAATGAAAGGCAGGTTATACGATGCCTGCATACGAACAGCAATGCTGCATGGCAGTGAGACCTGGGCATTGTGTGCAGAGGATATACGCAGACTAGAGAGGAATGAAGCTTGCATGCTCCGCTGGATGTGCAATAGTAATATACGTGAACGGCAAAGCATAAACGAACTAAGGAAAAAATTAGAAATAAGAGGGATCAGATGTTGTTTACTCAAGAGAAGGCTACGTTGGTACAGTCACGTGATGCGCATGAAAGACGACAGCTGTATAACAAAGTGCAGGGCAATAAAGATAGACGGTAGCCACGGAGTAGGCAGACCCAGAAAAACATGGGACGAGCTGATAAATTCCGACCTCACACACTTACACCTCTCCAAGACAATGTCACTTGACCGAGACCTTTGGCGGTACTCAGTAATAGAGAAGACCCGCCTTACCTAAATACAAAGTAAAAACCTACTACAGTCAGTAGGCATCTCTATCAAAACACACCCCCTTCCCACCACCTCCACCCCATCCACACCGCCCCTTTCAATGTAAAGTTATGTTGGTACCACAATATCCAGGCCGAAACAAATGAGATCGTGTAGGTGTCACGACAAAAAAAACACACAGTCCACGCTGTAAATGTGGCCGTGTAGGCAACACGGTAAAAACCTCCCAGCCCCACACTGTAAATGTGGTTGGTGTTAGGAAGGGCATCCAACTGTAGAAAACCTGCCAGACAGTCCTATGCGAGCAAGACAATCACTCTTGCCTCAAGTGGGAAAACCCCCGTCCAAACCCATGCAAGCGTGGAACACGGACGCTAAACCTGATGATGATGACGATGATGATATATATATAGTCTATCAATGTTCTTTCATCACCCACCTGTGACATCATCAGTGGTACTATTATATTTCCTGCCGTTGTATTGTAATATTTACTTATTCTATTTCAAATAGAATAAGTAAATATTAGCTTTGAGTAAAAATTCCCAACTTCCTTAAAAGTCAATAACAGATTGACATCACCATCACGTATTACAGGCTCGAAGAGGTACCGAACGTGTTCTACAGGTAAAGAACATTCTTTACTACCTTTCTGATATGAACCAATTAAGAAATAGAAAGGAACGGATTGTTACGTCTATTGAACTAGAAAAACCCGAGAAAGAATTTGGTAAGTTAAAGTTTCATGAAGTCCTAAACAGAAAGTAAATATTATAGATAAGTAAATGATATTATTATACTACATTGACGCATAGAGTTACAACCCTTGCCATTGTGACTTCAAATCCCACCGAGGTTAACTTTGCCTTTCATCCTTACGGACTCGATAAAATAAAGTACCAGTAATGCACTAGGTATTTGCTGGTCTTGTGCCAAAAGTAGAAACAATTATTATACTACATTGAAGGGCGGTGAATTGGCAGTATCGGTAGAGGGTCGGACGCCATGCTTTGCAGCATAGAGTTACGGCCCTTAATGATCTGAGTTGAAATTCAGCCGAGGTTAACTTAGCTTTTCATCCTGACTGGGTCGATAAAATAAAGTACCCGTCAGGCACTGGGGTCGATTTAATTGACTTTCCCCTTCCCCAAATTGCTGGCCTTGTGCCTATATAAGAAACCATTACACTACGTTGAGTAAACGTGGTGTATAGTATTTGCTCATCAGATCTGCATTGTTCAAAATGATTTTACTGTTTAATGGTTGGTATATATATTTCTCGCTGAATTTATATTTGTATTAATCTCCCGAGTCTAACAATTAACCAGTTAATTTGTTTTAGATAATTCTATTGACTGATTAATTGCTTAAGTTTACTTTTAAAAACTACCCGGTCGAGAGCTTAATTCGATTTGTGCTGTTTTTGTAATTTTTCATTGATTTACACATACTGAATTCATTTGCCAAAATCTGGGGTTTGTAGAGTTACGCACGTGCTTTTACTACTACATAACACTGTGTGATTCAGAATGCTGGCGCCGCAGAACAAAATACCTGTTGACAAAGTGACAGCCTTGTTCGATCATTATACCAAAAGCTTATTATTTTAAGCAGACAGTATAATTGATTTAGGTGTCACAGAAACCCTGTACTGGATTATACCATCATTTCCAAGGGGTCAGGGTGAATATTTCATTTATTTTGTTTGACCCGTTTAGCTTGCCTCGTCTTTTTGGGTTAGGTGGTTGATAGCTTCTTAACCGCCATCTCAGTTTGTATGACCTTTATAACCTATGTTTATTGCTCTGGTCTCTTTTGGTCCATGGAGCACTTGCCAGCATAACTCGGATATTGCGTTTCGCTTATTTTCGACCTGCCGAAATACGATTCTCATTGAATTTATATTTATATATTTATATATATATTGGAGTAGTTATATATATTGTGTTCACTTTCTAATATATATATATATATATATATATATATATATATATATATATATATATA
>OZ024740.1:10757953-10780453 GCA_964016885.1 Eledone cirrhosa
ATTATATATTTATAAATTCATAAATTTACAAATCTACAAACTTATAAATTTCTGGTTGGTTGGTTGGTTCCACAACCAGATAGTTGTTTATATATAGTCATAGTCCTTTCGTCACACACTCTGTGACCTCTTCAGTGACTGGGGATTCCTTTCTTTGTTTCTGTGCCTTTCCTTTCTTCTATCCTACGCCATTTTGTTTCTGTGTGTGTGTTGTGTGCTCAGTTTGCGCATGCGCCACATCCGGGTGTCTGTGTGTGTTTGTGTTCATTTATCTATTTGTTTATTTATTTATTTATTTATTTATTGTTGGTTGGTTGTTTGTTCTATGTGTGTGTGTGTTTTCATTTTGTCCTGTGTGTTTTCATTTTGTCCTTAATTGTAAGTCATGTATAGATAAGAAATTTGTTTATTTATTTATTTATTTATTGTTGGTTGGTTGTTTGTTCTATGTGTGTGTGTGTTTTCATTTTGTCCTGTGTGTGTTTTCATTTTGTCCTTAATTGTAAGTCATGTATAGATAAGAAATGTATAACCTGTAAAATAAGCCCCCATATTAACTGTAAAACT
Organism: Eledone cirrhosa; assembly: GCA_964016885.1. Taxonomy (NCBI): domain Eukaryota; kingdom Metazoa; phylum Mollusca; class Cephalopoda; order Octopoda; family Eledonidae; genus Eledone; species Eledone cirrhosa. Next base: position 10,758,521 of record OZ024740.1, read on the forward strand.
AGAAATGTAGTGTATAGCATAAGATGTACTGAAGGACAATGTAGAAACAAAAATATAGTGTACATAGGTGAGACAGCTCGTAGTATAGGGGAACGAATAAATGAACACTGGCGAGACCTTCAAGATAATAAAGAATCATCTGTGCTCTACCAACATGCTAAGATAGAACACAGGGGTAGATTAGAGAACATAGAAATAAAAATAGAATCCACACACAGAAAAGATGCAATGTTTAGGCAAATTACAGAGGCAGTAAGCATAAAAGAATTACAACCAAAATTAAATAGAAAATATGAGTGGAACAGCAACATCACAACTTACAATTAAGGACAAAATGAAAACACACACAGGACAAAATGAAAACACACACACACATAGAACAAACAACTTACAATTAAGGACAAAATGAAAACACACACAGGACAAATTGAAAACACACACACACATAGAACAAACAACCAACCAACAATAAATAAATGAATAAATAAACAAATAGATAAAGGAACACAAACACACACAGACACCCGGATGTGGCGCATGCGCAAACTGAGCACACAACACACACACAGAAACAAAATGGCGTAGGATAGAAGAAAGGAAAGGCACAGAAACAAAGAAAGGAATCCCCAGTCACTGAAGAGGTCACAGAGTGTGTGACGAAAGGACTATGACTATTATAAACAACTATCTGGTTGTGGAACCAACCAACCAACCAGAAATTTATAAGTTTGTAGATTTGTAAATTTATAAATATATAATAAATTGAAGTGAAAGCAACTGGTGCGTGTGTTTCTTATTGGCAACATGACCCTCCCAAAGTATAACAATATCGGTTTCAACACACGATTTCAGATAAAGAATCTTGCTAAACAAATTCAGAAACGAAATATATATATATATATGTATATATATATGTGTATGTATGTGTATATATATGTGTGTGTATATGTATATATATATGTATATGTATGTATGTGTATATATTTATATATGGATATATGTATGTGTGGGTGTATGTGGTTGCGCGCGAGTGTGTGAGTGAGTGTGTTTGTGAATGTGTCTGTTGATTTTTGGAATATAGTTGAATAGTTTAAGAGAAATTTGAAGATAATGGTATGATATTCACTCTATATTTTGAATTGGTCTATAGAATTCTCTAGCCCTTTGTCACTTAGTAGAACCTTAAAGAATTTAGCTTTTAAAGAATCTCCCTTTTCCTTAAATCCATCAACCATGACTGACTCCCAAATAGACACCTGATATCTAGGCATTGTTAGCTTAAGAGAAACTTAAAAATAAGGAGTGGCACCCCATCCCGAATTTGTTTATAGAATTCTTTGTTACTCTAAAAATAAACTATAGCTTTGAAGAATTAGCTTTTAATGAATTCCCTTTTCTATCAACCAATGACCTACACCCATCCAACTCCCTACCCTCTCCTACCACCTGAAGAGACCTATAAATACCATACTTATTTTTTGATACCCAGATTCCTGATGATTTCTAAAGAATGAAACAGTTCTAGTCCTGTAGAATCTCATCTATATTAAAACTTTTATACGCTGCAATGTATTGAGTACCTAACTTACTGTGGTTACCTCCGACTCAACCCGGAATAACGTACCCTTTAGCACTTTCTGTGCCCCTTATAACCATCATCAAGAAACTATGCTGACCAAACTCGATCTTGATGTCTCCATGAAGAACATCCCTATCCCCCCAAGGAAACTATACCTAAAAACACTCATCAGACGTACCGACGAGTTCATCAAGCGAATTAGATGGAGGGCCTTCTTCCTCGACAACCCTGATGTAGCATCTACCAATGATGAGAAGTTCGGCTTCAAAACGAATAAGACACCACCCACCAACAGCCTACTTCAACCATTTGAAGAAGACCTCTTCAAGATGATTAAAGATATCAAATTCCGTAGAACTACCACACCAGTCCAGGCCTACTTAAATGCCGAATTGCAGAATATAAAAAAATCCCCTAATCTTTATGTCTCCTCCGATAAAACCAAAAACGTTTATGAGGTAGACCCACAGGCCTACAATAAGCTGGCAAAAAATGCCATCACGACCACCTACAAAAAGGTAATAGAGATGGCATTGACTGAGACAAACGCGGCCGGAAAAGAAATCGCCAAGTCCCTTAAATTACACGACCGAACCGAACCTTTAAGGGTAAAGACCCCGCACTTTACCCTGAAGGACCATAAGGGAAACTTCCTCAACAAACCATCAGTCAGACTTATCAACCCCACTCCTTCAGGCATCGGCTCTATCAGTAAGAAGATCCTGGATAGAGTTCTACTATCATTGCGGGCTGCCTCACCACTCCCACTCCGGAGCAGAACATCTGAGGCAATATCCTGGTTCCAAGAATTACTCGATAAACACCACACTCGCTTCCTGCAACTCGACATAGAAAACTACTATGCCTCTATCTCGGAGCCCCTCCTGAAGGACGCAATTAAATTTGCCAGGAATTTTACCACCATTACCGATGATGAGCAAGTTGTTATCCTCCACGCCCGTAAGACCTTTCTATACCACGATGGATCTTACTGGATCAACATGAAATCTCAGACCCCATTTGACGTTAGCATGGAAGCGAGTGACTCGGCTGAAATTAGCGACCTTGTGGGCTTGTACATCCTACATCATCTGAAGAACCTCTTTACCGGCCTAACCGGAGGTTTATATCGAGACGACGGCCTCTTCGCCCTGCACAAGGTTAACCCCAGAACCACCGATGGGTTTCGGAAAAACTTAAGCTCGTTCTTCTCTAATCTAGGATTTAGTATAACTATAGAATCTAATTTGACTAGGGCCAACTTCTTAGATGTCACTCTCGACCTAGATACTTCCCTCTATTACCCGTACCACAAACCTAACGAGTCCCTTAGATATATTAATGGTAATTCAAACCACCCCCAAAACATCACTGATAACTTAGTAAAAAGCGTCTCTATTAGAATATCTGGCCTCTCCGCCAACAAAGATATTTTTAACGCCTCTGCCTCCTACTACAATGACACCATCGCCCGCAGCGGATTTAAAGAAAAGATAACCTACCTAGAAACCACCACAAGATTGCAGAGGAGGAATAGGCATAGGCAGATTAGCTGGTACAACCCTCCCTTCAATAGAGAACCCTACACCGATAGCTAGGATTTTCTTCACTTTGCTGAAAATACACTTCCCCATACAACATAGGTACCACACCATCTTTAATAAGAACACAATAAGACTCTCCTACTCCACCACACCTAACCTAGCTAGGAATATAGCCAACCACAATTCTAAAAAATTAAATAAGCCAACCACCTCCGAACCCAATCCCTGGACTGGGGCTTTGTGTAATTGCCTAAATAAGGAAGCATGCCCACTTGAAAACAAATGCCTCACAAATGATATCGTATACAAATGCGATGTCATCTCAGGCACCGATGATTGCAATAACAAATAAACTTACATCGGCATGACTTCCAATAATTTTAAGACCCGTTGGTATGCCCATACCCACTCATTCAGAAGACCGGACAAATCAAACCAGACAACACTCGCCTCCTATGTTTGGGACCTCAAAAGGAACTCCACCCCCTTCACACTTAAATGGAAAATACTCCATAAAGCGCGCTTTTACAACAGAGGACACAAGGGCTGCGACCTTTGTATCTCAGAGAGATACAAAATTTTATTCGCCAAGGGCCCGCTACTGAACAAACTCTCTGAACACTACCCGAACTGCATGCACAAGAACTTTGCAACTTTCAAATACTTTAAGCCAGTGTTAAAGCCTGATGGCTAAAAACGACCTCCTCCTATTAGTCCCTATACCTCCTTCCCACCCTCCCCCACCCCTCCTCAACCTGAAATACGGCCACTATGGTTATGTGAGTACCTCTTACCTATCTGCATTTTCTGCCTGTAGCGCTGTTTTTATGTGCCTGTGTATATGCGTATATTTATTGAGTACTTATTTATTTGTATGTGTGTATATATATATATATATATGTGTGTCATCATCATCATCATCATCACCGTTTTACGTCCGTTCTTCCACGCTAGCATGGGTTAGACGGGTTGTCCTGTTGTGGGCAGTGTCTGGTCGGCTGACCATGCCTTGCTCATACAGGAACTGATCTGGCTTGATTTCTACAGCTGGATGCCCTTCCTAACACCAACCTCATTTACAGTGAGTGCTGGGTGCTTTTTCGTGGCGCCTACACGTCCACTTTACAGTGTGGGCTGGGTGCTTTTTTGCCGTGGCACCTCCACGACCACCTTGCGGTGGGGGGAGTGGGGGCATATTGTTTATATGCTTCAGCATGTACCCATGGGAGGTCGGGTACCCTGTATTACTGCGTGACGCCAGAAGTCACGGTCGTGTGTCATTGACTTTGAGAGGTGTAGTTGGGTAAGGTCGGCTTTTATCACCTCATCCCAAGTCATCTTGGGTCTCCCCACTCCGCGGTTTCCATCAACTTCTAGTGCTCTGCACCTTTTTATGCAGCTGTCATCCTTCATACGCATCACATGTCCATACCAGCGTAACCGCCTCTCCTGCACGCAGCATTTGATTCCTCTTATGCTCAGTCTCTCTCTCAATTCCTTTATGCTTTGTCGTTCACGTATATTACTGTTACACATCCATCGGAGCATGCAAGCTTCGTTTCTCTCTAATCTACGTAAGTCTTCCACCTTCAGCGCCCAGGTCTCACTACCATGCAACATCGCTGTTCGGATACACGCATCATACAGTCTGCCTTTCATTCTGAGGGAGAAGCCTTTTCCAGCTAGCAGTGGTAGTAGTTCCCTAAACTTTTTCCATCCCGTTCTTACCCTAGTTATTGTACTTTCTGAGCACCCACCTCCGTTGCTAATTCGGTCACCTAGGTAGCAGAAGCTGTCTACTGTTTCTACAGGGCCCTCCCAGAGATTGGTGGTACTTGTTTCCTGTGGCTGTTTGCTTGCTGTTTCAGCACAGCTGCTGCATGTGAATCCTACATTCTTAATTAAACTTCCTGAGATCCCGCTACATCTCTTGTGTACCCATTGTTTGCATTTGGGGCAGAGAATGGAGTTCCTACCTACACCTTTCCTACATACTGAGCAAGGCCATTTCCCTGAGGGGATCTGGGTTCTGTTTTCTCGTCTACTTACAAGGACCTTAGTCTTTGTCATGTTGACTTTGAGGCCCTTTCTCTCTAGTCCCTGCTTCCAGGTTTGGAATTTATTCTCTAGTTCTACCATAGATTCAGCTATGAGTGCGAGGTCATCAGCATACAGGAGTTCCCATGGGCATCCGGTCTTAAACTCCTCTGTTATTGCCTGCAGGACTATGATGAACAGGAGAGGGCTAAGAACAGAGCCCTGGTGGACCCCAACCTGTACGCTAAATTCCTCGCTATACTCATTGCTAATCCTAACTTTGCTGACTGCTCCCCTATACATGGCTTGTACCGCTTTCACAAGCCATTCATCTACTCCTAGTTTTCTAAGAGCCCACCAGATTACTGCACGTGGAACTCTGTCAAAGGCTTTCTCAAGGTCGACAAATGCCAAGTAGAGTGGCTTACTTTTAGCTAGGTACTTTTCCTGTAATTGCCTCACAAGGAAGAGGGCATCAGTGGTGCCTTTCCCTGGTACAAACCCAAATTGCATCTCGTCTATATTCACCCGGTCCCTAATCAGCTGTGCTATAACTCTTTCTGTTACTTTCATGACCTGGTCCATCAACTTTATACCTCTATAGTTTCCTCTATCTAGTGCATCGCCTTTACCTTTGTAGCAGTTGACAATGATGCTACTGCACCAATCTTTTGGTATGGCCCCCTCTAGTATTACCTGGTTAATGATACGTGTGGTTATAGTGTGACCTACAGACCTAGATGCCTTCAGCATCTCGGCAGCTATACCCGATGGACCGGTTGCCTTCCCTATCTTCATATCTCTGATTGCCTTACTTACTACGCTGCCGCTGACTTGTACTGCTGGTCCCTCTATAGGGTCTACGTGGGGTAGGGTCTCTTCTTCCCATGCATTCTCCTCATTTAGTAATCTATCATAATGACTCTTCCATGCATCTTTCTTCTCAGCACTTGTGAGGGCAAGCTCACCTTTATCATTCCGGATACACTTCTCTCCAATGACATCACAACTATCTCTGACACACTGCCTCGCAATCTTGAATACCTCCTGTTTCTGGTCCTCACGTTGTAAAACATGCTTGAATTTTCTATCCTCTGCTTCCCTCCTAGCTAAGTATACTTGTCGCCTAGCTTCCCTCTTGGTCTCTATGTAATGTACCCTGCTCCCCCCGTTCTTCCATTCTTTCCATGCCTGTCTCTTGGCCTTGACTGCTTCATCTACCTTATTGTTCCACCACCAAGTCACTCTCCTCCTTAAATAGTGTTCTCAACCAGGGGGAGACAACTAGGCCTGGTCCATTATCCAACAGGGGGCGTAAGGCGTCTTACTACAGTCCCCCCTGCCAGATTTTCAAATCATCGAAAATCGATGTTATTACTCACACGTGGAGTAAGATGGCGAACAATGCAACAAGGGGGAGCTATTCGCTCTACCAATCTTACTCTAGCCACAAACCTCATCCGTCGCCTCTAGTAAGTTATTTTTTAGGAACTCCAAGTTCTCTTCTACGTTAAATGTCTCTATCTGTTCTTCTTTACTGTCGTAGGCGTTGAGTAAAATATCTTTAAATCTGTTACTGGTTGAGGGGACTTTCAGCTTCCAGATCTTTCTTCTCCAGGTTGGCCTCTGTTTCAGGGCTCGTCTAGTTCTGACCGTGAGGTCGCTGACAACTAAGCTATGTTGGGATGTACATTCCTCACTAGGGAAGGCTCTTGTGTTTACGACCGTCCATCTGTCACGTCCTCTGATGAGGATAAAATCTAACTGACTAGAGTGCTCCCCTGATCTATAGGTGATCAGGTGGTTGTCGGGTTTTTTAAAGTTTGTGTTACATATCGACATGTCATTGGCGTTGCAGAATTCTAGAAGTCTGAATCCTTCCTCATTCCTTGTGCCAACTCCATGGCCTCCATGTACTCTATTGAAGCCGTTGCAGTGTTTACCTACGTGTCCGTTAAAATCTCCTGCAATGATTAGGAAGTCCTTGTCGTCTGTTAGAGCAGTAGTGTGTATTAGGGACTCGTAAAACCTATCCTTAAGTTCGTCTGGCAGCCCCGATTGGGGTGCGTAAGCTGATATTATTGTGGTAATTGTCTTATTCAGGACTAGCCTGAGTTTAATGATTCTTGCATTTACCCTGTACACTGAGATTACTTTATCTACCCACTTGTCAGCTAATAGTATACCTACACCACCCATCCCATCGTCATTTCCCACCCAGAAAAATTTGTAGCACTGGCTTTTTCTTACAAGGACTCTAGCAGACCCTCCTCTCCATCTAGTCTCTTGCACACAGCATACATCAACTTCCTTTCGCTCTAGCATTTCTACGATTTCTCCTGCTCTTCCTTTCATTGAGCCTACATTGATGGTACCAACTCGGAGTTTTGGGCATTTGTCGACACTCGTAGGGGAGGGTCTCTGGGTTGGCGCTTCACGTGGGTGCTTGGTAGCTCGCAGATTCATATATATGTGTATATATATATATGTATATATGTGTGTATATATATATATGTATATATATATATATATGTATATGTAAGTGTATATATATATATGTGTATATATATGTGTGTATATGTATATATATATATGTGTATGTGTATGTATATATATGTATGTATGTGTGTGTGTATATATGCGTATGTATGTGTGTATACATTTGTGTATATGTATACATATATGTGTATATATATATATATATATATATATATATATATGTGTGTGTGTGTGTGTGTGTGTGTGTGTGTGTGTGTGTGTATGTATATATATGTATATATATGTATATATATGTATGTATATATGGTAATGAAGAATCCTTGTTGGATAGTTTATCAATATAGACGTGAGGGAAAGTCCCTCATCTATTTACCATTTTCGTAAGTGAGAGGATAGGTACTCCATAGAATTTATAACAAGTGAGTGGGTGTGTGTGTAGACAAGATAATAACCACAACGAGAGTTCTATTCAACAATGTAAATAAGGATGATGTTTATTTTGTCTATTATGTGTTTGTTATATTACAAATGAAACAACATACCAATATAGACGTGATCAGTTGAAATGAAGGCAACGTATTACAATTGTCGTGGGTCACCAATGTAACGCCCACGTCTGGGTCACCAATGTGACGGGACCAGTAAAGTGAAATCAGTTATGAGCCAGTGCTCGGCCAACACTATCCTTGTGGCTTCGGTATAGGAGTTCAGTGTATTGACATCTGTGTGATCTCGTGGTCCAAAGGCTGTCTGCTGTTTCATGGTACAAAGGCCGTCTGCTGTTTGCTGTCTCCGTGGCTTGTCTGAGAAAGTAATACTGCTGCTTACTTAAATAGTGTTCTCAACCAGGGGGAGACAACTAGGCCTGGTCCATTATCCAACAGGGGGCGTAAGGCGTCTTACTACAGTCCCCCTGCCAGATTTTCAAATCATCGAAAATCGATGTTATTACTCACACATGGAGTAAGATGGCGAACAATGCAACAAGGGGGAGCTATTCGCTCTACCAATCGTTAAATCCAGAATAAGGATTTGAAAAATGTTAAAAAACATGCATGCATAAAAAAAAAGGCAAAAAAAAAAAAAAGCAGAAACACAGAAGCAAAAAAAAAAGGTGCAGCTAACACAGTCTAAATATAGACGGTGCTTCAACATTTTTTGGGCCAGTGGACCCTACGACCTGAACGGGTCGTGATCTTGTAACGTGGCGATGGTGGTGGTGTAAGGACAGGCGATGATGGTGGTTCAGGAACAGGCGTTCGCTCAACAGGCAAATATGAAGGGGTTCGTGGATCAGGAACCACAGCGTCCGTGTCCAGGTGTGCCTGATTAAGCCTGTCTATTGTAACTGTCTCCCTGGACCCTTTAATATCTAGAGTGAAATGCTTAACCGAGCGCGCTAAGACACGGTAATTTCCAGTGTAAGGCTGTGTGAGCGGGGGCTTCACAGAATCTTTCCTTACAAAGACATGCGTCCACGAGGCAACATCCCTTGGGACAGCAGTCTTGACAGTTTGTTTCCTAGTGTCCATTGGCGGCAAATCCTGGAAATAGGAGCGCAAACGGGACACGTAGGAAGCGTGATCTTGGGCATCAAGATCGATAGGGGCAAGCATTTGCCCGGGAAACGTCAGAGGGGCACCGTACAGTACTTCGGCCGGTGAAAATCCAAAGTCGACCTTCACCGTTGAACGAATCCCTAATAGCACAATAGGGAGGTACTCGTTCCAACGCGCCGAGTCATTGAGGCCATTAAGGAGGCCTTCAGTTGTCGGTGAAAACGCTCCACCATACCATTCGAAGCGGGATGGTACGCCGTAGTTCTGATGCGTTTAGCACCAATTAATTTTGACAGTTCGAGGAAAAGGCTCGACTCGAACTGTCGTCCACGGTCGGTAGTTACTGTGGATGGAACTCCATAACGAGAGATCCATCCAAACACAAGAGCACGCGCTGTTGTCTCAGCGGTGATGTTTTTCAAGGGGATGGCTTCAGGCCATCTCGAAAAACGGTCAACTATAGTCAGCAGATAAGAATAACCGTCGCTGACAGGCCAAGGTCCCACTATATCAATGTGAATGTGCGAAAAACGCGCATCTGGGTTAGTAAAGGTACCCAGGGGAGCCTTGACGTGTCGATGGACCTTTGATTTGTGGCAAGCGACGCAGGAACGGCACCAAGCAGCAATTTCACGCCTCACATTTGGCCAGAAAAATCTAGCTGATATGAGCTTTACTGTGGCAGAAGATCCTGGATGTGAGAAACTATGTAATGCCAGAAACACGGTCCGACGATGATTCTCTGGAACGAAGGGCCTAGGCACGTCCAAAGAGACGTCGCAGATAATTTGGCCAACTGCAGTCGACAGAGGCAAGTATTTCATCTCGCAATTCGCAAACTCAGGCGATGTAACATCCAATGACTCAAGGGGAGGCTGATCCGCAGCCAAACGAGTCAGATCTATGTCAGAGGGTGACGAGATCGCTGTCACGGGTAAGCGGGACAAAGCATCGGCTGCTGTATTCAGTGAACCCGGAATGTGTTGGATATCGTTCGTATATTGCGAGATGAAATCAAGGTGCCTCGTCTCTGGGCGAGTATTTATCAGCCTTCGCTCTCAACGCAAAAGTTAATGGTTTATGGTCAGTGAGGATAGTAAATAGTCTACCCTCTAGCATATGTGAAAAATGTTTCACGGCTAAATAGATGGCTAAAAGCTCCCTTCCAAAGGTGCTGTAGCGCGTCTCAGCAGGTTTCAGTTTTCTTGGAAAAAACTCCAGCGGTTGCTGGTAACCATTGATGTTTTGTTGTAGCACTGCGCCCACAGCGATATCCGATGCATCAACACAAAGCGTTAGCTTTGCACCGGGTACCGGGTGAGCCAGTAAAGAAGCATTAGCCAAAGCAGTTTTGGCGTGCTGAAAATCAGCAAGTTGAGTTTCGGTTAAAGAAATGTCTGTATTCTTCTTCCGACAATTTTTTTTAATTTCCGTCAGGGAAAAACGCAATCTTGCACAATTTGGCACGAAACGCCTATAAAAATTGATCAGGCCTAAGAACTGGCGTAACTGACGTAGTGAGGTCGGTGGAGGTAAATCCTCTATGACCTTAACTCGCTCAGGACGGGGTCGAATACCGTCAGCATCGCTGACGTGACCCAAGAGAGTCAGTGACTCAGCACCAAAAACACATTTGGGTGCATTAATCTGCACGTTATATGCCTTCAATCGACGGAAAAGAAGATTTAAATGGTGCGTATGTTGTTCTTGAGAAGAACTAGCAATGAGCAGGTCGTCAATATAGGTATAGACGAAATCGAGGCCACAAGTAACTTCATCCATAAACCGCTGAAACGTACTAGCGGCATTCCTTAATCCGAACTGCATGGTCAAAAACTCAAATGACCCAAATGGCGTAACTATAGCCGTTTTTGGAATGTCATTTTTATGGACAGGAATTTGATGGTACGCACAAATTAAATCTAGTTTGGAGAATACCATGCATCCCTGCAACGAAGACACAAAGTCTTGCAGATGAGGGATAGGATAACGGTCCGATTCCGTTATTGAATTTAAGCGTCGATAATCTCCAGTAGGTCTCCAGTCGCCAGTCGCTGTCGGTACCATGTGTAATGGGGACGCCCACGGGCTCGTGGACGGATGAATAATCCCCAACTGCAGCATATGATCAAACTCTGATCGTGCTGCTTTGAGTTTGTCCGGAGACAAGCGACGAGGACGAGAAAAAACGTGAGCACCAGTTGTAGTTATGAAGTGCTCCGTGGTATGAGTTGGCTCATCAACTCGAACATTTCCCTGAGTCAGTTGCGGGAACGAGTTCAACAACGCATGGTAAGTATCGCCGGTGTTAGCAAGAAAAAAAGTCGGGCTAACCGTTGGAACTCCTGCTGCCTTGCCAACAACAGAAAAACTAGTGATGTCATCAATTAGGCGTTTACGACGGAGGTCCACCGTCAATGAAAAATGGTGGAGAAAATCCGCGCCTAGAATCGGATACGGCAAGCCAGCGACAGTAAAAATCCATTTAAACTCACGCCACAGATTACGAAACTGCAAAGGTAGCGAGATTTGTCCGAAGGTTCGAATCGGCGAACAATTTACTGCCTGCAATTCAATAGGTGACTCAGGGGGAGTCTCCTTCATACAACACACAAGCCATACTGAACAAACTGCACCTGTGTCAACCAGAAAGGCTCTACCTGATAGCAGGTCCTCAATAAAAAAGTGGCGGTTGTATGATGTTTCGCAGAGCGCACTATCCGCCGTTAGTGACTCTGGTCGTCGTTTCCCTTGTAAGCACAAGGAGGCCTACAACGGGCGGCTTTGTCACCATATTTGTCATGGTAATAACAATATGATGGATTTGAAGATTTGGAACGGCTACGGCGACGAGGAGTTGAATAAGATCGTGAGCGGCTCTTCTGCCGTCCAAAAGACCTGAGTTCCTGGCACAACTCCGCCATTTGACGAGTCATGGCTTCCATAGTTTTGACCAACTTCTCATCACTCGCTGATGAGCGTGATTGAGGAAGCAACGTACTTTTGCTTCGAAGTGTCTCTCTTCGTCACTTCTACTATTTTGTCGGCAGAGACAGCAATGTGGTCGAGGGTATTTACCTCTAGCATATGGGCTAGGATCGCCTGTACCTCTTGAGGTAGGCGAGAGAAGAACAATTGCTTCAGGAAAGGCTATCCTGATCTTGGGAATCACTCAATTCCCGCAAATGCCGGGAAAAGCGGTAGGGGTTCTGCCATCTAGTCGTTCGTCCTCGATCAATGACCGAAAACGACTCTCTACCGATTTACAGTTCCTTCTCAAGATTTCGCCTTTTAAAGAATCATACGTTAAGTCAGAGGGGGGATCCGTAATTAGGTCTTGGACCGAATCTGCTAAATTAGGGGGAAGTCCGCTAATCAAGACAGCGAGGCGCTGGTCAGACTCGGTCTTACAGACCGTAAAATACGCCTGTAGCTGGGCGAACCACAGCTTAGGGTTTCCGGTAAAGGCGGAAACATGTGCCGTATTCATTGTGAAACGACTAAAAAAAAAATAGAAACAGCAATTAATGTTCCCTCGTACAGGGAAAAGTAAACACCCATGTATATATGTGTATGTGTGTGTATATATGTATATATGTATATATATGTATATGTGTATATATATGTATGTGTAATTGTATGTATATGTGTGTATGTGTGTGTATGTATTTGTATTTATATATGTATGTATGTGTATGTGTGTGTATGTATGTGTATATATATGTGTATATATATATATATATATATAAGTGTATATATATATATGTGTGTATATATATATGTGTGTGTGTGTGTGTGTGTGTATGTGTTTGTGGATGTGTATGTGTGTGCTTGTGTGTATGTGTGTGTGTATATGTGTGTGTGTGTGTATATATATATATGTGTATATATGTGTGTGTATATATATACATATATATATATGTATATGTGTGTGTGTGCAGATGCATGCATGTATACACCCATGTATGTATATATATATATATGTATATGTATATATATATATATATATATATATATATATATATATATATATATGTGTATATATATATGTGTGTGTGTGTGTATATGTATATACACACACACATGTGTGCGCATGCGCATGTGTGCACATGCATACGCATGTGCACATGCATATATGCACATACACATGTATATGTATGTGTGTATATATATATATATATATATATGTATATATATATATGTATATATATATATGTACATATATATATATATATATATATATATATATATATATATATATATATATATATGTATGTATGTATGTGTGCGTGTGTGTATATGTGTACATGTGTATGCGTGTGCATGTGCATGTGCGCACGCGTGCACACATGTGTATCTGCAGGTGCATACATCTACATACATACACATGCGCACGCACGCACGTGTGCACATGTATATGTGTGTATGTAATTAAAATACGACTTGTCCTCAATAGAACTACGGTGACAGTAATATCTGCGTACGCACCCCAATCCGGACTGCCCGGCACTATAAAAGACAGATTCTATGAGACACTGTTGCTAACTACCTCCCAAATATCTGACAGTGACTATATAGTTATTGCAGGCGACCTAAATGGTCACGTTGGACAACATTGTGACGGCTACGATGAAATCCATGGAGGCTATGGGTTTGGTACTAGAAATGAGGAAGGCTCCAGAATCCTGGAATTCTGTGATGCAAATAACCTAACTATCTGTAACACTAACTTCAAAAAACGTGACAATCACCTGATCACCTATAGATCCGGGGAACACACAAGCCAGGTAGATTATATCCTTACCAGAAGCCGTGACAGAGTGTCTGTTGTAAACACTAAATCCCTCCCCCATGAAGAATGCACCTCCCAACATAGACTGATAATTAGCGACCTCATAGTCAGGACGAGACGTACTCGACAGCAGAAGAGGACTATCCTCAGGAGAAAAATATGGAAGCTAAAGGACCCCACAGCCAGGAATAAATTTCAAAGCATATTACTTGATGCTTTCGACAGTAAGGAAGAACATTTAGAGTCGGACAATATAGAGGGAGAGTGGGAATTTCTGAAAGCAAACCTGCTGTTGGCGACAGACGAAGTCTGTGGCTGGAGCAGGCCTGTAGGCAGGAGGAGAGTAACATGGTGGTCGGGGAGAAGTGTGTACTTAACGATGATGGCATACTTGCCATCACCGACGCTGATAAGAAGGTAGCTTGGAAGTGTCACTATGAAAGACTACTAAATGAGGAGAATAAATGGCAGAAAGACAGTCTCCCCCATATCGACCCAATAGAGGGACCAGCAGTGTTAGTCGAGGGGAGTATAATAAGTAAGGCAATCAAGGATATGAAGACGGGTAAGGCGGCTGGGCCTTCGGAAATAGTTGCTGAGATGCTGAAGGCATCTGGCACGGTGGGACACACCATGGTCACCCGCATAGTTAACCAAGTCGTACAGAATAGGTTTGTTCCGAAGGACTGGCATAGCAGCATCATCGTTAACTGTTATAAGGGTAAAGGAGACGCCCTAGATAGGAATAACTATAGAGGCATTAAATTAATCGACCAGGTCATGAAGGTCACGGAAAAAGTAATAGCGCAACTAATCAGAGAGAGAATTGACCTAGATGAAATGCAGTTCGGGTTTGTGTCAGGCAAAAGTACCACAGACGCTCTTTTCATAGTACGACAACTACAGGAGAAGTACCTAGCTAAAGGTAAACCCCTCTACTTAGCTTTTGTCGACTTGGAGAAAGCCTTCGACAGAGTCCCTCGCTCCATTATCTGGTGGGCTCTTAGAAAACTAGGCGTTGACGAATGGCTTGTGAGGGCTATACAAGCCATGTATAAAGAAACAGTCAGCAAGGTTAGAATTAACAACGAATATAGTGAAGAGTTTAGCGTAAAAGTTGGCGTCCATCAGGGCTCTGTTCTCACCCCTCTACTATTTATTATTGCCCTTCAGGCTATAACAGAGGAGTTCAAGACAGGCTGCCCATGGGAACTCCTATACGCAGACGACCTGACACTCATAGCGGAATCAATGGCCGAGCTAGAGAAGAAATTCCAAACATGGAAGCACGGCCTAGAGTCAAAAGGACTTAAAATTAACCTGGCTAAGACCAAAGTTCTAGTTTGTAGGAAAGAAAACAAGGCGGCGGTCCCATCTGGGAAATGGTCGTGCTCGGTGTGTAGGAAAGGCGTAGGTAGAAACTCCATCTTATGTCCTAAATGCAAAGTATGGGTGCATAAAAGATGTAGTGGGATCACAGGTAAGCTAACTAAGAACATAGATTTTACATGTGGCCGGTGTTCTGGTGCAATAAGTAGCAGCAAGTGCCCACAAAATACTAGCTCTTTCAATTGCGCAGAGGGTTCTATAGAAATAGTGGACAGCTTCCGTTACCTGGGTGATAAAATCAGCAGTGGGGGAGGGTGCTCTGAAAGTACAGTAGCTAGAGTCAGAACTGGTTGGAAAAAGTTCAGAGAGCTTATACCACTATTAGCTGCTAAAGGGTTCTCCCTAAAAATGAAAGGCAGGTTGTACGATGCCTTCATACGAACAGCAATGTTGCATGGCAGTGAGACCTGGGCATTGTGTGCAGAGGATATACGCAGACTAGAGAGGAACGAAGCTTGCATGCTCCGCTGGATGTGTAACAGTAATATACGTGAACGGCAAAGCATAAACGAACTAAGGAAAAAATTAGAGATAAGAGGGATCAGATGTTGTTTACTCGAGAGAAGGCTACGTTGGTATGGACACGTGATGCGCATGAAAGTCGAATGCTGCATAACAAAGTGCAGGGCAATAAAGATAGACGGTAGCCACGGAATAGGCAGACCTAGAAAAACCTGGGACGAGCTGATAAACTCCGACCTCACACACTTACACCTCTCCAAGACAATGTCACTGGACCGAGACCTTTGGCGGTACTCAGTAACAGAGAAGACCCGCCTTACCTAAATATATAGTAAAACCTACTCCAGCCAGTAGGCATCTCTAACAAAATACACCCCGTCCCACCACCACCACCCCCACCCCATCCACAACACCCCGTTCTATGTAAAGTTATGTTGGTGCCGCGCCATCCAGGCCGAAACAAATGAGATTGTGTAGGTGTCACGACAAAAAAACACACAGTCCACGCTGTAATGTGGCCGTGTAGGCAACACGGTAAAAACCTCCCAGACCCACACTGTAAATGTGGTTGGTGTTAGGAAGGGCATCCAACTGTAGAAAACCTGCCAGATGGTCCTATGCGAGCAAGACAATCACTCTTGCCTCAAGTGGGACTACCCCCGTCCAAACCCATGCAAGCGTGGAACACGGACGTTAAACGTTGATGATGATGATGATGATGATGTATATATATGTATATATATATATATATATATATATATGTATATGTGTGTGTGTGTATGTGTTTGTGTGGTTCTCTGTGTGTGTATTTATATATATGTGTGTATGTGTGTATATATGTGTATATATGTGTGTATGTGTGTGTGTTTCTGTGTGTATATATATATATATATATGTATGTATGTGTATATATATATATATATATATATATATATATACATATGTATATATATGTATATATACATATATGTATATGTATATATGTATGTGTGTACATGTATATGTGTATACGTGTGTATATGTAGGTATGTGTGTATGTGTGTATATATATATATGTATATGTATGTGTACGTATGTGTGTGTATATATGTGTGTATATATATATATATGTATATATGTATATATATATGTATATATATATATATGTGTATGTATGTGTATATATATGTGTGTGTATATGTATATATATATGTATATGTATGTGTGTATATATATGTATATGTATGTATGTGTATATATATATATATATGGATATATGTATGTGTGGGTGTATGTGGTTGCGCGCGAGTGTGTGAGTGAGTGTGTTTGTGAATGTGTCTGTTGATTTTTGGAATATAGTTGAATAGTTTAAGAGAAATTTGAAGATAATGGTATGATATTCACTCAATATTTTGAATTGGTCTATAGAATTCTCTAGGCCTTTGTCACTTAGTAGAACCTTAAAGAATTTAGCTTTTAAAGAATCTCCCTTTTCCTTAAATCCATCAACCATGACTGACCCCCAATGATCTTATAGTCACCTGATATCTAGGCATTGTTAGCTTAAGAGAAACTTAAAAATAAGGAGTGGCACCCCATCCCGAATTTGTTTATAGAATTCTTTGTTACTCTAAAAATAAAATATAGCTTTGAAGAATTAGCTTTTAATGAATTCCCTTTTCTATCAACCAATGACCTCTACCCGCCCCACTCCCTACCCTCTCCTACCACCTGAAGAGACCTATAAATACCATATTTATTTTTTGATACCCAGATTCCTGATGATTTCTAAAGAATGAAATAGTTCTAGTCCTGTAGAATCTCATCTATATTAAAACTTTTATACTCTGCTATATATATATACATATATACATACATATATATATATACATATATACACACACACACACACACACACACACACACACACATATATATATATATATATATATATATATATATACATATGGTGGCGGCCAACTCGTTTTCGAGTACGGCCACTACTTTATATCCATGTAGGAGAACCCCTACTGATGCGCTGAACGAGTGTGTCTTAGTCCAGCCAGCGACTTGAAAACTCTGGTACAAACACTACACTTGTGACAATTATTGACACATAGTGCTGGCCCATGGTACCCTGTGACGACAAGTGCAGAGAGATCTCCAGATATAAAGCAATGCCTGTGCCGTGAAGCTTTTATAGTGAGCAAAGGCACTGCACAAAGCCAGTCCCACTCTCTTAACCAAGATGATATTTACCAAAAAGAAGAACAAGTCAACATCATTGGATACCATCAGGGTTGCAGGTGTTATATCAGAGTTTTCTTTCTCCTAGAATTCTGCCTTGACAAAGGCTAAGGGGTCATCTCTCCCGGATATATATATATTTATATATATATACATACATACATACATATACATATATATATATATACACATACACACACATACATACACACACATTCATACATATATATATATATACACATACACATACATACATATATATACTAGACATGAAAAATGCGCAAGCTCAAAAGTGCCACAGAATGTTATAATAAACCTTCAAAAGTGTGGGACTAGAGTTGTTGCTAAAAAATATTGTAATCATTATATATCGTACATTCTGTGGCATCCTTTATAAAAATAGCTTAAACCAACGAAGCCTTTATTTTTACGCTATTTCACTTAGTTAATTCTTAGAGTGTAACATATAAAAATATGATTTACAACTATAAAATAAATTAATTAATATAATAACAGAGCTGCGGAGCTGAAATTTAGGAAATCATGGAGTATCGGATCCTGAGTTGGAGCCAGTCAATTTTTGGCCGACTCCGCAGCCCTGTATAATACATTTCATATTAAAGTTATTAATAAACCTATTTTACACTGCATGCAAATTACCATGAGATATTGATATTAGATATAAGATACAGCGCAATATCTACAGCTGTAAAAGTACGAAAGCGAAGTAATAATAAGTGGCTTAAGGTAATTCCAATATGAAAGTTTGTAGTGATAAAAATTTGATAATGCAATACGATTGTTAATATTATAGTTCTATGAAAATGTAACAATAGATAACTAAATTATTTTACTATTAGTATATTTAAGAAATTATCATTATAGATTTGATCGTTCATATAAGCATCATATTAATTTTCAACACAATTATTTTGTTACTATGAGTATATGATAATAATATTACGTAATTATTTATAGCTGTTATTACATTAAACATAGATGTATTTATTTTTATATGTTACACTCTAAGAATTAACTAAGTGAAATAGCGTAAAAATAAAGGCTTCGTTGGTTTAAGCTATTTTTATAAAGGATGCCACAGAATGTACGATATATAATGATTACAATATTTTTTAGCAACAACTCTAGTCCCACACTTTTGAAGGTTTATTATAACATTCTGTGGCACTTTTGAGCTTGCGCATTTTTCATGTCTAGTTTAATATTTTTTTAAGGCAACGCTTGTTAAACGCTTGTTAAGGATATATATATTTTAAGGCAACTCTAGTTAAACAGGATATATATTAATAATAAATTATCGTTGTAATGTAATTAGATTATGTAATTGTTATTATAAATTATCTTATAAATATTAGTGTAAGATGTATAAAAATATTTTCAGACTTTTAATATAAACAACTACAAAAAGCAATCAATATTAAATCAATATATTATACATAATAGAAAACATAAAATAAACAATACAAAAACAAAATATTTACATACAATTGCAATTATCAGTGTATATACATTTTCTTTATATTCCCTGAGCAAATTAATAAGATTTGTTTTTATTGTACATAATTTGATGACTTGTTGGAGTGTATTAAAAGATAGCAACAATTTGTGATTAAATTGTTATCTTAAGCAACTCACTTTTTAATAGTTGTTGGCTGAGCGAAATTGTAAAAGCCTATGAGCAAATATAAAAAAAAAATACACAAACAACATTTCCTTGTGTTATTACAACATTAGATAAAATAATTGAGCAATGTCGTTATATTTTGCTCTTATTGCACATTAATAGTGTTTCTATTTTTCGGCACAAATCCATTACGGCAGTCCATTACTGGTACTTTATTTTATCGAATTAGTAAGTATGAAAGTCGAAGTTAACCTCGGCAGGATTTGAACTTAGAATGCAAAGGACCATAACAATACTGCAAAGCATGGTGTCTGACGCTCTACCAATACTTGTGTTGAGCTGGTCATTAATTTATGGTGGTCGTGCGTGGAGTAGAGCAATCGCTAGTTGAAATATTATGAACAAAACATTTTTATTTGCCGAAGAACATATTTTCAATACTGTTTGTGAATGTGACGAAGGAAATACATTCTGATATGGAACAGTGTACAAAGTGTGTCTGTGAATAACATAATGTTACCTCATGTTGTTGTCAAGACATAATGGATTTCGTATATCCAGTTAGAAGATGAAACCTAGCCATCTCGGATTAGTTATATTTCATGCCATGTGTAAACGTGTTTGAGGATAGCAAAATATGCGTGTTTCTTGTCTGGAAACTTTCTGCTAAACTGATTGGTTTCGTTTTTGGCACTATACAATACTCATCCAACAGATAGCTGTATTGGATCCTTGATTGGTTAATATTTAGGTGAGGGTGCTTGATGCAGAGTTAGTGCAAAATGGATCAATGTGTAATAATAATAATGATAATAATAATGAAAATATTGTGTACAATGCTGAAGTGCACTACAACTCATCAACAGTGCATATATAATACATAGGGTAATATAAAAACGTCATGAAAAAAGAACAGTGCATGAGTCATGATATACACATATGTGCATGTGTATGGAAGGGGGACATCAGGTGTAGTTTTGGTGTATTTCGGAATGTATGATGGTTTTAAAGGATGCAGTGTGTCATCAGCTAACAACTGATGCAGGAAGTTTGTTCCATCCTTCAGCAACTCTGAGCATGAAGAAATATTTCCTAAAGTCATGGGAGCTGTGTTGTTTTCTGACTTTGTAGGCATGTCCACGTGTTAAACACATGGAGATCAAAAAGGTGTTCGGGGTTGTTGTTGTTGGTCGGATGGTTAATAACTTTGTGGGTGTTTACCAAGTCCATTGCCAGAGGGAAGCAAAATATTCAGGGTATGGTAGGTGTCTGATGGAGGGTATGCGCTTGGTTGCATGTCTCTGAACAGTTTCCAGGAGGTCAATGTTCTGAGCAAGATAGGGGTTCCAGACTGATGACGCGAACTCCAAGTGTATTCGTACCATAGATGTATACAGCTTTAAATAGATGGCTGGAGGGCAGCTAATGAAGGTCTTGCTGATTGATGCCAAGTCAATCTTAATAAATTGACTGATTTATCTGTTCACTACTGCTAATCCACCGCTGTTTGTACAATTTTTTAGATAATGTCAATTTGAGCTTGAATCATTGGCGTAATGAAATTTGAAAAGATTATAAGCAAATCTTTGTTAAAATACACAGACAACATTTAACTGTATCGTTGCAACATTAGATCTAATAATGGAGCAACATTTGTGCAGAATTATTGTTTGTGCAATAAGATATTTGCAGATCTGTACTTGGTCTGCTCTTTAGCCAACTCGGTACGTTTAGAAGCTCTACGCTCGGCTTGCTTTTGAGATATAATAGCTGAATTTGCAGATCTATACTTGGCCTGCTTGTTTGCCAACTCATACCGTTTTGAACATCTATACTTGGCCTGTTTTTGTGTTAATTTAGCAAAATTCACAGCTCTATAATCGGCCTGTTTTTGTCTCAACTTCTCCCGATTCCGCATCCGGTAAGCTGCTTTCACATCCAATTTAATACGCTCATCTAGATTATTAGCACAGGAATGTGAACAAGCTTGTGGGACCGCATCATTGTAAGTATATGAACTGCCTGCAACATCAAGACCCAATTCACAAGTGCAGCGTTGCTCATTCACATCGGCAGTGGGGACACCAAAATCAGTGACAGGTCTCGATTCACTCGCGAGATACATCACAGCTACACTATATATTTAAACATATAGACAGTGATACCTCGCTACTTGGCGGTTCAACTATCGCGGATTCACG
>OZ024740.1:10785453-10800453 GCA_964016885.1 Eledone cirrhosa
AGAGAGAGAGAGAGAGAGAGAGAGAGAGGGAGAGCTAGAAAGAAAGAGAGAGAGAATGTTTAGTAGTCTGGCAGTGGTTAGACAGGCTGTTTTAAAACAATGTTTACCACCAGATGTCCTTCATGGTGCCTCCTACATTCAGTGATAGGGTGTACTTATTCTAAAAAGAGGCCCCCGAATCCAAGTATAAGGCAGACATAAAATGAGGTGTTATTTTTAAAGAAAAGTAAAATGGGTGTTTGCAAAAAAGAAAAATTATTGTTTAGACTAGACAAAAGTAGGGTGTGATATATATCTTCACAGCAATAGCTTAGGGGCTTTGAAGCTTAGGCAATTCCCTTAGTACAGACATATACAGGTACACACACCCACCCACACTTAGCACGGGTAATTTTACTATATATACTAAATTGACAATTTATCTTGACTATATATGTTATATTACACTTAAACTTTTTCATAAAAGCCTCCTTATGTTAATTGTCACCTTCTCCCTATATCACTTACACACACTCTCTCTGTCAATCCCTCTTTTTTTTTTTATTCTCCCACACTCTCTCTCTGTTTTACTCTCTCTGTCACTCTCTATCTCTCTTTCATTCCCACACACTCTCTCCCTTTTTAATCTCTATGTCTGTGTGGATGATGTTTGTTCTTGAAAAAACATATTTCGTGGCAATTTCGAGCATGCCTGACCAGCCTGATTTACGCGTGACCTCAGCGCTGACATTTCCATCTGACGGGATGGTAGTAGTACATTAAAGGCTTGTGCCCCCACACCAGATGGTAATATGTAGACCTAATAATCAACACTTGAGGGCGGCCGACGGAGCTAGAAGCTGCTAAATTGCCAGCCCCTCCTGTCTCTGATTTAAACACCATGGTTTTTTATCTGTTTTATTCCTTCGTTATATTTTGAATTACCTGATGATGTCACCGGATTCATACAGAACCCGGTCATTGAAATGATCATAGTATAATAAACCTTTCAAGAATTTACACCAGTCCAGCCTCCTGTTATTTTGTAATAATTAACTCCGTACTCGCACCACCAACTACACAAACGAAGACGGGTGAGTTGCATTACGTTGAGTACTTTCCATAATATTACATCGAGGTTGACCACACAGAATGACCAGTTCTATCCAGTGGTGAACCAACAAACCCGAATATATATATATATATATATATATATATATATATATATAGAGAGAGAGAGAGAGAGAGAGAGAGAGAGAAATCTACCAAAATATACGGTAGTGTCCAATCCGTATGAAGAACTCAATGTAATCCAAATATAGAAGATATCATGAAAAGAGAAAATGCATTCAAAAATTTACGATAAAAGTCATATGAAAACAGAGTCAAGATAAATTAATAAAAACAATGAAATAAAAACAAAGAACAAGTTCCTTATATTAAAAAATTAATCATTTTACGATCGTTTCTGGGATGTATATGTGTGTTGGTATGTATATCGTGTTTAAGATCTATGTAAAAATATTACAAATTATCAGAGGAAATATACATACCTTCACATATACATGCCGTCCTCAGAAACGGCATGTATATGTGAAGGTATGTATATTTCCTCTGATAATTTGTAATATTTTTACATAGATCTTAAACATGATATACATACCAACACACATATACATCCCAGAAACGATCGTAAAATGATGAATTTTTTAAATATAAGGAACTTGTTTTTTGTTTTTATTTCATTGTTTTTATTAATTTATATATATATATATATATATATATATATTTAGTTATATAATAAACAACATAAGATAATTAATTCATTTACCAGTGGTTTCTTGAAGACAGATATTTATATCTGTCTTCAGTCGTCAGAAAGAATAACATGTTATTCTTTCTGACGACTGAAGACAGATATAAATATCTGTCTTCAAGAAACCACTGGTAAATGAATTATTTTATGTTGTTTATTACATAACTAAAAAGCTCCGTAGCCTACATAAAGCACTCTCTTTTCCTTTACCTTTCCTACGGAAATACTTTATTTATATATATATATATATATATATATATATATATATATATATATATTATGATCAGACACATTAAATATATTAAGTAGAAAAACTTCAATCCGATGACAATATCTTCACAATTTACCGCCAGGTTCACATTTTAGGATGTCAATATCTAAAATCAATAAGCTAAGGAAATATATCCTACAACATCAATTCATACAAAACCTATGCAAAAAAATCGAACAATGAGTCAGTAAGTGAACTTGGTTTTAATACCGACAGATTTGATTTTGAATTTATTTTTGCTCATTTTAAAATGTATTTTCTTTGTTGCTGTCACTGTTTACCGCTTTGCTATTGAGGACAAAGTCTTTTAGTGTTTACATTGTTCAGTCTTTGGCATATATTTTACAAAATATCACAAGCAGAATCGTAGCAACATAAATGCTGTTGACTGGCAGTGAGAAAATTTAGAGGCAGTGAAATAATTCGTTTACTAAATTGAAAGATTTTCGAAAAAAATGTTTTCAGTTTTGGGGGGTTCCTCGTGCACAAAAAAAAACGCAACAAAGTTAGCTTGGTGCAAGTAATTGAAAAGTTGGAATTGAAAAGTTATACATACAGGTATTAAATTCAAAAAATCTAACCATCCTAAAACTAAAAAGCCAAGTTGAGGGCACAAATAAATTGCTATGGCCGTCGCTCACACACACACACACTGCAGGGGACCCAGGGTAATTGCCCTCTCTGTTCCCAATTGAATCCTACCCTGCTTACAATAACGAGGGACATATTTTAGTGCTGGAGAGAAACGTTGGTAAATAAAAAGAGAGGACGATTAGGTCTAAAACATCTATGACCATAACTTGGTTATCGGGATTTACTTGCAGCTAAGCAATAACAAAAAATAAAACCAATGTATTAGTATGTATTAATCTGACGTAAGTGGTTTGCCTAAGAACCACTAGTAATGTCACGAAAACCTCCATTCGGGAAGAGAAATATACCCTTGATGGTACTAGCTTTATAATTAACTACAAGTGTGTAGGGATCTTATGCAGCTAAACGACTTTTATAGAATGGTCACTGTTGGACTAAAGAAATGCCAAGTAAAGGCCAACAATTACCTCAGTGCTTTACTGGTACTTTATTTTATCGACCTCGTAATGAGGAGTTGATACAAAAAAACTACAAATCTTTAACAAAAGGGAGACAACTAATACAGAACAGAAAGGAAAAGGAAAGGAAGTTATACTAGAAAATGAAAACAGAAGAAACAATACTAAAAATAGTGAATATGTTAAAATCTAAGCTAAACATCTAAACACAGGTGTTGAGAATGCCATGATAAAACGGGTGTTGAGAATGCCATGATAAAACACAGGTGTTGAGAATGCCATGATAAAACACAGGTGTTGAGAACGCCATGATAAAACACAGGTGTTGAGAACGCCATGATAAAACTGTCACAATCTTGTATATAGCCAATACGAGAAAAATATCAATTGGAAGGACATAGACAAAAAAATTCATAACACCAGCTAAGAAGTGTTGGACTCATAGCTGAGACTGAAGGACTTTTAATTGCTGCACTCCAAAGCTATTCTACCAGAAACCACCAAAACAGATGATGAAACACAACCGGTCGACGTCGAAACCCCAGACGTAGTTGGACACCATACAGTCGAGCTCCTCCGTAAGATTGGAATGTCGAGGGCCCGTCTGAGGAAGAAGCCTCATGCGGTGGGGCGGCTGTTGCAGCGGGTGTCACTGGCTATTGTCCGCGGGAATGCTACTGAGGTCTTGTCCGCTGGGCGCAGATCCTTTACCGCCGCGCCCTAGACCCAGAGCTCAATTACCCCCACCCCACCCCTTCCTCTGTAACATTTCCTCCCTTTTCGTTTTTTTTTCCTTTTCTTTATATTTTCCTATTTTACATCCCATTCTTTCTTCTCAATCTATATTGTCTTTTTTTCTTTTTCAATTAAACCGTATTTACATGATATATTCCATAAATAAATTATTATCCAATACACTTAGTCAATTCAGAATATATGGAGATCACCTCTGGTCACCCAGTCTTAATCAAGGAAGCATATATCCACAGACATGGCAGAGTTTAGGTTTACATACATTAGAAGATATGCTTGCATCATGAAATTGTAACAGAAAAAACGTTGTACTGACACAAGAAAACGTATCAGAGAATGACAAAACAACCTGTCTCTGGAACAATATACAATAAACAATATAAAACTGTTATTCTATTATGTGTTTCCAGCCGATGTTACACTTTGTAGAGCCAGCCTTCCCTGGTTGGCCATTGATGCAAGAGGGAGTTTGTTGCTCTTATTTGTGCTTCACCTTTTGCTGTGCGTTCATCTGGGATCTTAGTTAGTAGAATGTCGAGATATTTCTTGAAAACATCTACAAGCACATCATGTAGATCTCTCAGATTTTTTAGGCAGCTTATTAAAAAGCTGGGGTCGCTTGAACCCCAGGCTATTGCAGTATGTGGTCTTTATTCTCGATGCGACGGATGATACTTTTGGCACTAAACAGTGGCGTACTGTTCGCGGACTGGTCCTGCTTTCACTGCCGAAGTTTGGTGCTAACCCTTCCAGTATTTTCCATATATATATCACTGAGTATTTGTTGAGCATGTATTACGGGTAGCAACTACTGATTCTCAATAATTCTCTTTCTTCTTGGCATTAAGCTAACAAACATTCAAATAATTTCTTCCTCGTGATTGTTTTTATCGTCTTTGATGTTTTTATTTATAGCTGTTGACCTTGCACGATATATATTATATATGTATGTGTATAATATATATGGGTGTGTGTGTGAATATGTATGTATAATATATGTGTGCGTTTTGATCTGTTATTTTAATAAATTTTTGCTCTACGGTTCTTATATATTTGATATATATTTATCCTTATCGAGCCCTCTTTGGATTTTAGTCTTCAAATTTATTTATTATTATTACTATATATATATATATATATATATATATATATATAATATATAAGATCAAAAGATGGTTAAATGAGTTCCATGTATTTTATTATGCGCATTTCAAAAACAAATATCATCATGCAATAACATTTGTGTTTTCATCAGATAAAATAGGATGACAAGATATGAAGGTTAAAAACACTTGTGGATAGTGCAGTTTTAAATCAACATATGAAAAGTAGTTTTAGATTGATGTGTGATATTGGGGAAAACAATTTTTTTTGAGAGGGGTTGGGGGGTGGAAAGGATGAAAAAGAGGAGGAGATGAGAGTAAAAAGTGGAGGGGGGAGGAGTATAATGAGGAAGGATGAGATAGGAGGAGAGATGGCTGATAGAGAGAGAGATAGCTTTTATAACTGAGAAAAATATATTGTTTTACATAGAGAGGTTGAAAAACCGTTGGAAGATAATGTATAAATTAAAAGAATTTGAAAATTAACGAAGAGAAAAATAATGTAAAGTTAAGGCTTGTATATTGAAGGGTTTAATAATATGTGCGATGAAAAGAAATTGTTAATATGTATTAAGAATAATATTTAAGGGTTTAATAATATGTGCGATGGAAAGAAAATGTTAATATGTATTATTAAAAAAACAGAAGTAATGTAAGTAAGGATATATTGTGAGATGTGCATGAATAAGTTAGATGAAAGTGAGATAAAAATAATGAATAGAGGATGAATAATCTAACGTAAAAAAAAATGTTTATGTTTACGAAGGATGTTTTCAAGGTGATATAAAGTAAGAATATAGTGTATGTGTAATAATTGTTTCTATGTTAGGCACAGTGAGAAAAGGTACAGATTAGGGGCTAGAAATTAAAAGAAAAAGCAAAAGAAAAGAAAAGGAAAAGGAAGAAAGAGAAGTGATGAATAGGAATGATATAGAATATGATAAATAACTTTGAAATAAGGTAGAAAGATGGGTATATTTTTAAAGAAGTATATATATATATATGTGCCTTTGAGAAAAGGATTCTGAATTGATAAAGTTTAGGATATTAGCTGTATACTTTATGGAAAGTTCTGTGGAATTTATGCAAGCAGATAGAAAACAAGTCAGTGCGTCTATTTATTATAGAATCTAAATTAGATATAATAGTAAATTTTTCATTCAGACAGAGATTGCAAGTCTTGGATAGAGAACTGTTCAAGTATGTAGAAGCAGAGGAAACCTTCTTCCAAGAGATGTTATATTTAATATTTTTGTCTTTCAAGGACCATATGAGTTCTGAGAGAGCTGTGTTGGTTCTTTTAAGTTTATATTTAAAAGACGAATGATGATTATAAAGACGAGCTTTAAAGGAGGTGGAAGTGGAGCCAAAGTAGGTGAAGGAATTGGTGTCAGTTATAACTTTACATTCGTAAATTAAGTTTTTATCAAGACAATGGCTGTTGCAATTGCCCTGCTAAAAATAAATGTCCTCTCAACAACCATTGTCTTGATAAAAACTTAATTTACGAATGTAAAGTTATAACTGACACCAATTTCTATTTGTTTTTGAAATGCGCATAATAAAATACATGGAACTCATTTAACCATCTTTTGATCTTATATATTATGTATACTCCAGTCCTACAAACTGTAGAGTGCTTCTTATCTGATATCTGCATAGCTTTATTGTACTACAATAAAACTCACCTCCTACATATATATATATATATATATATATATATATATATATATATATATATATATATATATATATATATATAACGAATGGTAAAAATAAAAAAAGTTAGATGGTTATATGTGGTTATTTAGATATGATTATAACAAGTATGATAAGAATAGGTGTAATAACGAGAATATAAAGAATAAATGATTTGGCTTATATATGGTTTGCTTCACGTGAATCAATTAAAAAGTACATATAAAACAGTTACCAAGAGTTGTTAAGGTTGACAATGTTTTTGTTATTAGTTTATGAGACTGTTGTAGTCTGTAGTTGACTGTTGTTGTTGGTGTGAAAACAGCGAGCGAACAGATAATGTTGTTGTTGTTGGAGTCCGTGGTAATAGTTGAGACCATAGTGAGTGAGAGAGAGAGTAATGGTTTGTATACCTCTGAATGGTCTGTAGTAGTAGGGCTCCAATCTCTCTGTGTGTATCTGTAGACCTCATGGTGTCTGTTGATAGTGGTGAATCCTTACATAGTTTGTTATAGGTGTAATGCTCCGATGTATCTGTCTAAAAATAGCTCTATATATAGCTGTCACTTCCTGTGTCCGCGCATTGCCTGGGGACTTAGCTGAGAATAGACTCCCTGATGACACAATAAATTCTCGACAGTTGGATTACGTAACTGTCTTTATCCCATTGCAGAAACTAATTAGTTGGAGTGAAAATTTAAGTAAGTAAGTAAAAGATTTTTTTAAAATTTTTTTAGAAGGTATTTTCTTATTTTACGTCTTTTATATTATTGTTCTGCATCCTCCTGCATTGAACCACCTAGGTACTATGACATAACCTGTGTATTTGCTGGCATGGGCGTGCATCTGTGCGCTTATGTTAGTTGATATATTAAATTATCTATATATATATATATATATATATATATATATATATATATATATATTATATATATATATATATATTATATATATATATATGTGTGTGTGTGTGTGTGTGTTTGTGTTAAAAGCAAAGGAAAAAAGAGTACTCTATGTATAAAACAGATGCCTTTGGTAATGGAGTGGTTATATATTGTGTTGTCATTTTCTAATATATATATATATATATATATATATATATGTGTGTGTGTGTGTGTGTGTATACATACATACATATATATACCAGATAGAAAAATGCGTACAGCAAAAAAAAGTAATATTGTTGGAATATAAACCTTTAAAAATACAGGACAAGAAACTAAAATAAAACTTTAAAAGAATAGGACAAGAAACTAAGATAAAACTTTAAAAGAATAGGACAAGAAACTAAGATAAAACTTTAAAGAATTGGACAAGAAATAAAAAATGTTACAATAATATTAGTGGCAAAATTCTTATTGGTAAAAAATCGAGTTCCACATTCATAGGCTCTGGGTTCCACATTCAGAGGTCGTCGTCAGACCGGGGGGATCATTCGATCTTGGTTTGAACACCAATTGGGCCATAACCATGCCCCTATTTCATCATTCGGCGACACGCCTCATGTGTCATGCATAATGTGAATGGACCCATGGGCCCATGAGCACAGATCTTGAGCAGCAGCGGACGGTCTTGTCGTCCCGCTCATCCTTGATCTTGACCAACCTGTCCATCTTCTCCTTGCATCTTGTCCTTGAGTTCAAGTCCGGCAGTCCAGATGAATGCGTGCCACAGCTTTCTGGTACAGGAAGGGGGAGCAGGAGGACTGGAGGGATGACGGGACAGAGGGAGGGAGGACCGGTGGTTGAGGGAGGTGCCGTAGTCGGTGGTCAGAGTCGACATCTTGTCCCGGTCATCTTCTCCATCTTCGTCTGGTGTTGCGGGACCAGAAGTGCATTCTTGGAGGAGACCTGCAGCTGCATCGGCAAATTCTTCTTGCAATGGTCATTCTGACGGAGCAGAACTGCTCAGCCAACCAGAACCAACCGCTCAGGGGCTACGCAGAATGAGAGCATGACAATTATTATACACTAATGAAGAAGATACTGGGGTATAGCACAGGAAACGAATAAAAAAATTTTGCCACTAATATTATTGTAAAATTTTTTATTTCTTGTCCAATTCTTTAAAGTTTTATCTTAGTTTCTTGTCCTATTCTTTTAAAGTTTTATCTTAGTTTCTTGTCCTATTCTTTTAAATTTTATTTTAGTTTCTTGTCCTGTATTTTTAAAGGTTTATATTCCAACAATATTACTTTTTTTTGCTGTACGCATTTTTCTATCTGGTCTACTATTTTTTAAGGCAATGCAAGCAACAACTATCTAATAATTAAATGATCATAGTGAATTACTGACAAGTGATTGACATTTTAAAGTTCTTTTGAGTATAATTGCAATCTAGTTGAGGCAACTGGCTTAATGACAAAGCTAGTAAATCATGAATGCATTTGAGATGATTAGTGCATAATAGTGAATTGGTGAAACTTGTGCATTTCAATGGTGTTACAACAATAGATGTAAGTTATATAGTAGTAATACTTTATCATTTTAACTTTTTAGAATGGACAAAAACCCATGCAAAGAAATGACTTTGACTGCAGTGATTCTCTCCAATTTACTTACAAAGCAAAACGTGGTCAAATACTTTATCATCTCTGATAAAATGCCCATTGAATCACTGAAAATCGGATGCATGGAGTTCCTCATAAAATGCACCTATGAATCGGAAGCCATCACATATATCAATGGATATAGGGAGTTGTTCACACTGGAAGACCATCACTTCATTTGTGACTTCATCAGTTATCTCCACGATTATCTCAGACACCCAATGCCATTGATGAGAGGTGATCCAATGTGTGAGCATGTAACTAATCTTATAGAAGTTGTTATCGACCACCTGGCTTTTAGTGACATTTGACTGATTTGACTGATAATGATGTATTTTTAAAAAGTATGTGTACATTCTTGTTACTATTTTAAGGCAATGCAAGCAACAACTATTTAATAAAATTTAAATTTAAAAATGACCATTGTGCATTACTAGTATGATGACATGGGTGATGTGTTGGTGTAATGGTAGACCAGTGGTCTGGATAACCAAAGATGTGGGTTCGACTCCCATGTACGTCAATACTCATCTTTTTCCATTTATCTGAGGGTTCTAAACCCCATTTTCAGGCTAAAATTACTTTAGTCAAAAATACGGTGAAAGCTATTCTATATATATTTATTTATTTACTTATTTATTCAGTTGAAGAAAGTTGGTTGTTTGAAAATCTGCCGGCTTTTTCTTAACAGATGTAAAGCACTCCACGATGTTTGTTCATCCGGAGTTTTATTATAATAATAAACAAGAAAGACGGTTTCATTTGTACATCCCTATTTATTTTGTTATACGTATTTCAAAGACGGCAATTGTATAACAGCTGCCCTACGTGTTGTTTTCAGATCCAAACGAGATATTAAAGATCCATTGATATGTTACCGGTCATACGTGTTATTCCCTTCTCCGACCAGTAATCATATGTCTGTAACTCTCAAGTAGTAGTTGTTATATGTGCGGGAGATATTCCAATTGGAGTTGCTGAACTGGCTACGGTATCAAGTTACCAGATTGGTCGCTTGATACCTAGTGAGGCATATAGGAACTGTTAGTCTTTTTTTTTTTCTTATACTAGATTTTAGTCACTTAGATACTAATTCTAATTTTAGATATTTTTACTTTGATGCTGATGTTATAATGTATCTATATATTAATGAATGTTTAATTAATTATTTGGTGATCTATTTAACATTCAAGTTTTAACTATATACTCTACGAAATTTCTTATAAATTTTTAAACAAGAATTAAAAATAAATGTAATCTGAGTTTTTCGAATATTAATAATAATATTCGATTCGTTTGCAATTATGTAAACAGCCTATTTTATAGGCCATGTCAGTAGAATGAGCTCTTCTTCTCGGGCTTGTGTTGGCATGCGAACAGAACTACAAACACTAATGTTTCTGGGTATCACCCTTCATTAGTACAGTTTACTGCTTACTTGCCAACTGTCAGAGCTATATATATATATATATATATATATATATATATATATATGTGTGTGTATGTGTGTGTGTGTGTTTGTGTGTGTGTGTGTGTGTGTGTGTGCGTACGTATGTACATATATATGTATATATATGTATTTCTCCCTATATATATATTCATATATATATATATATATATATATATGAATATATATATATATATATATATATGAATATATATATATATATATATATATATATATATATATATATATATATATATATTCAAGAAAGAAGAGTGACATGGTTTGCTATACAATAAGGGCTTTATTTACATTGCTGACAATTGTTTCTTTGATCTGGTAGGTCTAGAGTTCGCTAATCGCTTGATGTTGCGTCAATCGATCTCCAATACTTTGTTTATAACCATTAGTTATTGTGGGTATGGTGTGGCATGCGGTGGCCGGAAGCGGGGGAGTGCTCGACCGGAAGGGTGCTTGGCTGGAAGGATGCTCGACCGGAAGGGCCAGCAGATCAGCCTCTCTCTAGTGGTGACCAGCAACGGTGTGGACGCGAGTTTTGGCAGCTCCCGGTGTTAAGGAGCTGGACGTACGTGGAAGAGGAGAAACCAGCAGTGGGATTTAGCGGTGCCTATGAAAAGCGGTGAGATAGCTTTTTTAACCACAAGCTATTTCGGCACTGGAAACTGAGATCTAATTAAAAAAAAAAAAAAAAAAAGCTACTGGAAAAACAGAGAGGAGTCTGTTGTTTTTTTATCACGTACCGCAAGACAAATTAGAAGATGGCGACAAGACTACGAACAAGCGAAGAGATCAGGGCATTTACCGGTGAAGGTGATGTTGTCGCTTGGCTGCGAAAAGTCCGGCTGATCGCAAGCTTGCAGAAGATAGAAGATGTGGCTGGCCTCATGGCACTGTACCTCGAGGGGGACGCGTTGGTACTCTTCCTTGAGTTGGACGAACATAGCCAAAGAGATGCGGAAAAGATTGAGAGGCGCATGCTGGAAGTGTTCGCAGAGGGACCGTTAGCCGCTTTCGCTAATCTGGCAAGAATTAGATGGAACGGTGAACGCGTTGACATTTTCGCAGCGGAAATACGGCATTGGCCATGTTGGCTGGATATCAGGTGGAATGCGAACGCACGGTGCGGTTGGCGTTCATAAATGGATTTCCAGACGACATAGCGGTGAAACTGCAGCAAGTCCCAGGTTACAAAGAAATGGAAATGCGTTCACTGGTGGAACAAGCCCGGATCATAGCAGAAGATGCCAAGAAGAGTGTCGCGGCGATAGCAACTACAGAGTCTCAAGACATGGCAGCGAAATGGTGAAAGGGAGGTAACCACGGCACGCGGTCGCCCGCGAACGTTTAGAGGCCACATCGCTACTAACTGCGACCAGGGAAACGATCCAAGGGGAACTACTGCATCGGTAGTTGCCCCTTACGAGTAGAGGTGGTGGAAGTCTTCGTGAGGGGAAAGCCACAGCGAGCCCTCGTGGACACGGGCTGTACGACGACACTGGTGACCGCGGGGGTGGTGCAGAGGTGGAGAGGGAAGAGCAGCGTAAGGGCAGTCGGCGGCAGGAAAATTGAATGCCGAGGTCGCAGCGAGATGGAAATAGCGGTACGGGGAAGGAAAATAAGGCTTTCTGCCATCGTAGTAGACAGCGGGGTGGATGGGATCGGCGTGGTTATGGGCATGGACGCAATTGGCCGTCTAGGAGGCGTCACAGTGAACAACGTCGGTGTGTCGTTTGGCGCCGCTGCATCGGTATGCGCTGTGAGTGCGCGACAGGAGAACCAGAAGGCCCACGAGGAGAAATACCCCGCTTATACTGTGCAGGACAAAGACTTCAAGGCCGTGTTCGGTGGGCAGCGATGGGTTGTTGAGTGGTACTGGAAGGGAGAACCACCAACACTGAAGACCAAAGTGGGCTGCTATCAACACACATTGAAGGGAGACATTAGGAGCGAGTTCGAGCGAGAGGTAGAGAGATGGATTGAGGAGGGCATACTGCTTCCCTGGAAAGAGGAGGTGAAGTGCGGAGTATTGCCGTTAATGGCAGTGGCGCAACCCACGAAGAACAAGGTGAGGCCGGTGCTGGACTTTCGGGAACTGAAAGAGCACGTGTCATGCCACACGGGTGGCGAGGTCACGGATGTCTGTGGGGAAACCCTGCGTGAGTGGAGACGCATGACGGGGGGTTCAGCAATCGTAGATCTAAAGTTGGCATACTTGCAATTGCATATAGATGAGAAGCTCTGGCAGTATCAGCTGGTCAGGTATAAGGGCCGGACATATTGCCTGACCAGGCTCGGATTCGGGCTGAGCTCCGCAACGAAGATCATGGTGGCGGCCCTCAAGACCATTCTGGGAAAGGCCGACAAGATGAAGAGGGCTTTAACTCCTACATTGACGACATCCTAGTGGACAAGTCTGTGGTGTCGGCGGCGGAGGTCACGAGCCATTTACAGGGGTATGGACTGGCTGCGAAGCCGTCAGAAGCGTTGGAGGGAGGAGCCGCACTGGGACTTACGCTACGGCGAGACAGGACGGGCGTCTTGGTATTCCAGAGGGAAAATGAAGTTCCAGAACTGGGCCCAAGTATGAGTAGGTGGGAGCTTTTCTCGGTGTGTGGAAAGTTGGTGAGTCACTACCTGATTGCTGGGTGGCTCCGGACGGCATGCAGCTATGTCAACAGACGAGCGGGAGGAGTGACAGAGTGGGAGAGAGGACGGTGGCCATGATGCAGGAGATCGTGGGGAGGGTGAAGGCCGACGACCCAGTGCGGGGACGCTGGTATGTTCCCAAATCACAGAGCGGGACCGTATGGTGCGATGCCAGCAGCATAGCGCTGGGTGTCACGTTGGCGATAGGAGGTTTTGAGGTCGAGGATGCAGCCTGGCTTAGGAAGAAGGACGACTGAAACCACATCAATGTGGCCGAACTGGAAGCAGTGTTGAGAGGGGTGAACCTCGCCCTGAGGTGGGGAGTGCGCACCATCGAGATACGCACCGACTCGGCTACTGTACTCGGATGGGTGAGATCAGTGCTCACCAGTGAGAAGAGAGTGCGAAAGAGAGGGGCGGCGGAGATGCTGATAAAGCGCCGCCTGGGAACTTTAGGAGAGCTGGCCACCGAGTTTGACCTGAGGCTGAACGTAGTTTTCGTGCCCTCAGAGAAAAATATGGCGGACGTCTTAACTAGGGTGAAGAAAGCCTGGATGGAAGCGCCGGAGGAGGTAGAAGATGAGATAGCTGCCGTGTGTCGGCTGACCGAGTCGGATTTGAAAGGGTTGCATGACATGCACCACATAGGAGTGGATAGGAGCCTGTTCCTAGCCAGGAGAATCGACTCGGACGTTAACAAACACAGTGTTCAAAGGGTGGTTAGAGGCTGCGTCCGATGTCAGTCCATTGATCCCGCCCCGAGTGTGCACAAAACGGAAAGCCTCCCGGTGGATCGCGACTGGAAACGATTGGCGGTGGATGTAACGCACTACCGACAGGGAACGTACCTGTCGATGGTCGACTGTGGACCCGGACGGATGGCGATATGGAGGGAGATGAAGACTGGAACGGCCGAGGAAATCATGCGGACGTTGAGAGAGGTGTTCTTGGAGCGGGGCCCTGTTACTTAAATATAAGTATGTATACGTACGTACATATATGTATACAGACGTACAGTAGTATGTATATATATATACATACATGCACGCACACATATATATATGTACATGGGAAGGTGGATTGGGTGGACCAAAGCTATACGGACCCCCCAAGACAATGATCAGGTAAGAAAAATGGTCACACATGCAATAGGGGCTAGTATCAAAACTACCCTAAAGGGCCACATATTCAAGTTCAACGAGAAGATCTACACCCAAAATGAGGGAGCAGCCATTGGCGTCAGCAAAGCTGGTGACGTTGCCAACCTTTTTATGGTATGGTGGGAAAGGAGATTTAAAGATCTCCTTAATGAGAGCTCCATAGACCTCATCATGTACTCTCGTTACGTAGACGATATTAATATAGTTATAAGAACATCCCCACTAGAGAGCACTAACAAGTTTGATTTAGAACGTAGCACAATGGAAAGCATCCAGCAGATAGATAATTCCATACACCAGAGTATAACTGTAACTATCGACTACCCTTCCAAACACCCTAACAATAGACTACCTGTATTAGACACGGAACTCTGGATTAACACTATAGACGAGAGAGCCCAAATTCTCCACTCACACTATGCTAAACCCATGGCCTCCAAATATCTGATACTCAAAAACTCAGCAATGTCCAGTAGTGCTAAGTTTAATATTCTGATCG
Source organism: Eledone cirrhosa (assembly GCA_964016885.1). Lineage (NCBI taxonomy): Eukaryota > Metazoa > Mollusca > Cephalopoda > Octopoda > Eledonidae > Eledone > Eledone cirrhosa. The sequence goes on from OZ024740.1 coordinate 10,800,444, forward strand.
CAGACTTGGT